>JABXWE010006781.1:0-49358 GCA_014611495.1 Limonius californicus
AATGTTAAATTAAACGATGAACAACAAAAACTTGAAGATACAAATACCAAGTTAACTAAAGAAAATGATGTGCTTCAAAGTAAATTATCACAACAACAATCACTTGAAGATGATATGTCCAAACAAGAATGTGTAGTAATGAAATTAACTAAAGAGAATCAGCTTCTTCAGGACGCACTGAAACAACAAGAACAATTAAATGTTAAATTAAACGATGAACAACAAAAACTTGAAGATACAAATACCAAGTTAACTAAAGAAAATGATGTGCTTCAAAGTAAATTATCACAACAACAATCACTTGAAGATGATATGTCCAAACAAGAATGTGTAGTAATGAAATTAACTGAAGAGAATCAGCTTCTTCAGGACGCACTGAAACAACAAGAACAATTTAATGTTAAATTAAACGATGAACAACAAAAACTTGAAGATACAAATACCAAGTTAACTAAAGAAAATGATGTGCTTCAAAGTAAATTATCGCAACAGCAATTACTTGAAGATGATATGTCCAAACAAGAATGTCTAATAATGAAACTAACTGAAGAGAATCAGCTTCTTCAGGACGCACTGAAACAACAAGAACAATTAAATGTTAAATTAACAAGAACAATTAAATGTTAAATTAAACGATGAACAACAAAAACTTGAAGATACAAATACCAAGTTAACTAAAGAAAATGATGTGCTTCAAAGTAAATTATCACAACAACAATCACTTGAAGATGATATGTCCAAACAAGAATGTGTAGTAATGAAATTAACTAAAGAGAATCAGCTTCTTCAGGACGCACTGAAACAACAAGAACAATTTAATTTTAAATTAAGCGATGAACAACAGAAACTAAAAGATACAACTATGGTTATGCAATTGACTAAAGAAAATCATCTACTCCAAGAAACACTAAAACGGCAAGAACCACTTAATATTAAATTAACTGATGAATACCAAAAGCTTGAAAATGCCAACAGTAAGTTAGCAAATGGAAAAGATGTTCTTCAGAGTAATCTAAATAATCAAAAACAGTTACTTAAAGATGCCATTTTCAAACAGTTTAATATCAAAGTAACCGATGAACAACAAAAGTTTGAAAATTCAAATGTCAAGTTAACAGAAGAAAACGACGTCTTTCTGAGTAAATTTTCAGATCTTGAACAATTACTTGAAGATGATAACTCCAAACAAGAATCAATGGTTATGAAATTGACGGAAGAAAATCAGCTTCTACAACAGACATTAAAACAGCAAGAACAGCTTAATATTAAATTAATTGATGAACAACAAAAGCTTGAAAATACAAACACCAAGTTAACTGAAGAAAATGATGTACTTCAAGGTCAACTATCTCATCAAGAACAATTACTTGAAGATGGCATTTCCAAACAGGAATTATTAGTTATGAAATTGACTAAAGAAAATCAGCTTCTTCAAGAGACACTAAAGCAGCAAGAACAGCTTAATATGAAATTAACTCTTGAACAGCAAAAACCATCCCAACAAGAACAAATAGTTAAAAATGACATTTCCAAGAAAGAATCTGAGGTTACAAAATTAATTGAAGAAATTAAAGTTCTCCAAGATACACTAGCACAGCAAGAACAGGTGAATGTTAAATTAACCGAAGAATGGCAAAGGCTTGAAAATGCAAACGGTAAATTAAATAAAGAAAATGATGCCCTTCAAAGTAAACTGTTTAAACAAGAACGGTTATTTGAAGATGGCGTCTCCAAGCAAGAATCTGTGGTTGCAAAATTAAGTACAGAAATGTATCTTCTTCAAGAGACATTAGCACAGCAAAAACAGCTTAATAATAAATTAACCGAAGAAAAGCAAACCTCGGAAAATAGAAACACCAAATTGGTGGAACAAAATGATGCACTTCAAAGTAAACTATCTCGACAAGAACAGTTATTCGAAGATAGCATTTCCAAGCAAGAATCTATGCTTATGAAACTCACTGAAGAAAATCAGCTTCTTCAGCAAACACTAAGACAGCAGGAACAATTTAATATAAAATTAACTGATGAAAAGCTAAAACTTGCTAATACAAACACTAAACTAACTGAAGATAATAATGTTCTTCAATACAAACTAACTCAACAAGAACAATTGCTTGAAGATGGCAGTTCCAAGCAAACATATGTGGTTGGTAAATTAACTGCAGAAATGAATCTTCTTCGAGGGACATTAAAACAGCAGAAACAGTTTAATATTAAATTAATCAATGAAAAGCAAAAACTTGCAAATACAAACAATAAATTAACCGAAGAAAATAATTTGCTTCAAAAGAAACTAGATCAACAAGAGCAGTTACTTGAAGATGGCGTTTCCAAGCAAGAATCTATGGTTTTGAAATGCACTGAAGAAATTAATGTTCTTCGAGAGACTTTGAAGAAGCAAGAACAGCGTAATACTGCATTAACTCTTGAAATGCAAAAGCTTGAAAATACAAATAGCAAATTAACTGAAGAAAATAGTGTCCTTCAAAGTAAACTTACTCAACTGGAAAAGTTAAATATTAAATATTCTAATGAGAAACATATGCTCGAAGAGCGTACAACTAAACAAGAACAAGAAAACAGTAAATTGGTTAAAGAAAAAACCTCTCTTGATGATAAAATTATTAAACAGAAACATGTAATTGCTAAATGTGTCAAACAGATAGATTTACTTGAAGCATTCATAACTAAAAAGAATAATGAAGTTGCTAAATTAACTGAAGATATAAACATTATTGAAAATAAATTTAGTGTACAGCAACAGTTAAATACCACAACAATTGAAGAAAGAAAGGTGCTTCGAGATAATATCAACAAAGAGAATGATGCTAATTTTAAACTAAGTGCAGAAGTAAATAAGCAAAAGGATTTATTTCATAATAGATTAGTCCAACAACAACAGCTAAATTTTAAACTGTTTGAGGAAAAGAAATTACTCGAAGAGAACATTGCAACGTACTTAAATCAAGAAAATAAACCCATTAATTTAGCCAATGAAAATAGTATCCTCTTTAACAAACTTGCGGAACAAAAACAAATGAATGCTGAATCCTCAATGGACCATGATGTTAATCAGAAATTATCAAATGCGAAGTTGCCTGAAAGAGTGACAGCACTGCAGGAACAATTTGTTGAACAAGATGTTAGAAATTTAGAGGCAACTGACCAACAGGTGCAAAAGTTAATAGAAGAAAACAATTTTTTGAATCATAAAAGCAACGAACAACAAAAAATTATTGATGATTTGATGAAGGAAGTAAATTTATATTTGACACAGAAAGCAGAACTAGCTAGTTTAACAGAAAAATTTAGAACATCGACAGCAACTCCAACTGAGGATTATATACAAAATTTCAATGGTAAGTAAAATATGCTTTGTAAGACAAGATTTGTATACTGTATTTTAAAATATTTTACAGCATCAGTTAGTACACTTGGTAAAGACAGTAAAACTGAATGGCAATTACCTATACAACAGTTGCAAGTTATAATGAAAGAAAAGGACAAGGAAATTAAGTTTTTGGACAAGGAAATTATTGAAACTGTAATGCATGTCAAAAGCCTTGAGAAAATAATTGCGGATCAAACTAAGCAAATAAAAACGCTTGAAGTACAACAGTTGGCTAAAGTGAAGACTCATAAAGTAGCCCTAACACAACTTAAAAAGCGTAGAAGTATTACGCAAGACTCTTCAAGAAATTTAAATGAAGAAGATGAGGAAGTACCCTTATGCTCTAGTAAGTTTACTTTATTTACCATTTCCTCTTTTATCACATTGTATGCCCAAACATATTTATTTCATGGAAGTGCATAATATTTATTTCCATGAAAAATTCTATACTCAAATTTGAACGATCATATCCATTTTGAACCATAGAGACCCCACAAAAAATGAGCATCATTTTGCCTGGACCAGCGACTCCATTTCATATGAAATTGAGCATCTATTCTCACATGTGGGTTTTACTTGTTTGTCTAGTTCTAGTCCACGGCTTAATTAAACTAAAGTCCAAAGTCCTACTTAAATTTATGAACACTAATAAATTCAAAGAATTACTTACAAGACGATCTTTATTTTATAGAACATTGTACGTAGGTATCTCTAGGTCCAGCAAAAACAATATACTCTGGGTGAACAGCAGCTCACAATTTGATGACCCTGTTTTCACGAAAGTTTCTATACTACCCCTGAGGAAAGCATATGTGTCGCTTTTACAGAAAATATTTAATGTGGCAAACTGATTAAAAAAACACTAATCCCTATGTATCCTTTTTAGTGAAAACCAAGCTGTGTAGTGAAACGTAAAGTGGCATTTTGTGTATCATTTTGATCTTCTTTTAAATAAGATTTATTACCAATTTTGCTTTTTCCCAATGTAGACTATCATACGACAATATCTACTAGCTTTGAGTATGAGACGCCATGTCATTGTGTAATACCCAAAAATAGTTTTGTATATATATATAATCTGAACCTTATAATACCCGGAGGTGTAAGGAGTTATTGTCTATCACTTATCTGCATATACAAAACTTTTCCATTTATTCTTATCCTCTACCAGTCTCGATGCTTTGTTTCTATCTGATCCTCTCAGTCTTAGTATACCCTCTATGTTGTCGTCCCATATTTTATTCGGTCTGCCTCTTGGTCTTCTCTCCGGTCTTCTGAGCTCCCATACTTTTTTTACTGGTCTGTTGTTTTCCATACGAGTTACGTGACCGAACCATCTCAGCTGACCTTTTTCTATTCTCTTGGTAATTGCTTCGACTTCCAGTTCTTCCCTCACTTTGACCTTCCTCACTCGATCTCTTCTGGTTATTCCCAGGACTCTCCGTAAGTACTTCATTTCCATTGCTTGGACTGCTTACCAATCTCTTATTCAACACCCAGCTTTCGCATCCAAAGGTGAGTATGGGGGTGTAAATTGTTTTATAGACATTCATTTTTGCTCTTCTCGTTTTCCAATGAACGTGTTTTTTAATGCATGGTACATTCGGGATGCGCTGTGTATTCTTTCCATTATTTCTACTTCTTGGTTCCCTTCAGCATTTATGTGTACTCCTAGGTACGTGATAGTATCTACTTGTTTAACCTTATTTCCGTCTACTTCGAGATTCAGTTTAGTGTTTGTGTTCGTTTTACTGATCACTATTATTTGTGACTTGTCTATGTTCATTTTTAAGTTTCTTTTCTTTAGTGCTGTATTCCAACTTGTTAGGTTTCTTTGTAATTCGCTTTCGTTGCTTGCAAATATTGCTAGGTCATCAGCAAACGCACATTGTTTTATCCATACTGGCTCAAGATTTCTGTGTCCTACATACACCGGGCCAGTACTTGTGTCTGTTTCCTTGATAACCTCATCCAGCACGAGATTAAACAATAGTGGGCTCAATACTCCGCCTTGTCTTAGGCCCTCTCTAACTTGAAAATCTTGTGATTCCATGTTATCCATTCTCACGTAGTTTTTGTTTCTCCTATAGAGGCTCATAACAGTGTTTCTTAGTTTTCCGTTCACTTTCCTTTTTTCTAGACATTCTTTAAGTACTTTTCTCGGTACCCTGTCGAATACCTTCTCTATATCAATTAGAGCCATGTATATTCTCTTCCCATATTGTTTTGCCTTTTCTATTAGTTGTTTTATTGTAATAATGTGGTCTTGGATGCTCCTGCCTTTCCTAAACTCACTTTGGGATTGGTCTATTTGTGGTTCGTTTATTTTCCTTAGACGTTGTTCCAATATACTTTCGTAGACTTTCAACGCTATGCTTAGCAGTGTGATTCTCCGGTAATTACTGCATTCATTTCTGCTTCCCTTCTTGTATATCGGTAGAATGAGGCCTACTTCCCAGTCTTCCTTCATTGCTTTGTTGCATATTTCTGTTAACATTTTTATTCCGCAGTTCCCTATATTTTTCAGCATTTCCCCCGCAATGCGGTCATGTCCGGCAGCTTTACCTTTCTTCAGGTTTCTAATAGCCCTTTCCACCTCTATTTCTTCTACTTCTGGTTCATCATTTTCTTCTTTGCGGCTCACCTCTCGGTGTTCTTGCCTATTGTTTTCTTCTGGGCATAGTAGCTTTTGGAAATAGTTTCTCCAACACTCCATTATTTCCTGTTCTTCCATCACTAATACTCCTTTTTCATTTTTAATTTGCTTAATTTTCTGTTGTGTTTTCTGTTAGTTGTTTCCTGTACGTAGATTTTTAAGTACTTTATAAAATAATTTTACATTAGCGTGATAGTCTTCTTCCATTTTCGTTTCAAATTTTTCCCAGTCTCTCTTTTTTGCTTCCTTGACCAATTCCTTCACTTTGTTTCTTTGTGTTTTATATTCTTCCTATCTTTCTGTTGTACCTTTTTGTAAATAGAGTTTCCACTTATGTTTCTTTTCCTTTACTTCATTCTTGGTTTCATCGTTCCACCAGGATCATTGTTTCCTATTGCTGCTTATCTTTATTGTGCCGCAAACGTCGTGGCTGTGTTCAGTAGTGTTGTTTTAAAAATTTCCCAAGTTTGTTCACAGTTTAGGTTTGTGGTACGCACTACACCTAGTTTTTCTTTAACTGTGTTTTGAAACTTTAGGGTTCTGTCTTTATCAGCCAATTTATATATCCTAATTGATTCTTTTGTCGGCTTGGCTAATGTAGTTTTCTCTTCCTTTTTCTGGGATTCTTTGTTGTCTACCTGTCCTATTAGTGTTTTTGCCAGTCGTAGGTAGTGATCGTAGTATCTATTTCGTGTGCCCTTTTTACCCGCACATCTACTGTGTCCTATCTATTACTCCGGTTTATTAACACATAATCAATAATGGACTTCTCATTCCTGCTGTTGACTATTCTGGTGTACATATGTACCTCTTTGTATCGATAGAACGTGTTTTGTTACTATCAGATCATTCTGTGTGCAGAAATCTATTATCCTCTTCCCATTGTTGTTTTTCTTTACTTTTTCGCCGTATTTTCCTATGACAGTCTCCGTTTCATTTGCTCTGGTACCTACTCTACCGTTTAGGTTCCCTAGTATGATCACTCTTCCTTTTAGACTTTCTACTCTACCACTTACTTCATCCCAGAATTTATCCTTCGTCTCCTTTCTCTCATTTTCGTCCGGTCCATATAATATTAATATATTTACTCTTTCTTTGGAACCTGTTTCCATTTTTATTTCCATTGCTCTATCCTTGTGCTCTTCTCAGTTATACATCCCACCCCTGCTTGTGCGTGTTCTTCTGGCGTCACACCACTGTATAGCATTAATTGCCCGTTTTGTAGTTCTTCGCTCTTGCATCCTTTCTTCTTCGTCTCTGTTAGTGCTATTATATTTGCTTTCATGCTCTCAAATTCATTCATTAGCTCATTTCCCGTTTATTCCACAGATATTCCAGGTGCCCAGTCACCCGCCCCTTCTTTTCATTTCTTCGTCATTTCTGTCCTTGTTTCTGGATATTTCTCTTTCTCTTTCTATTTGATCTTAGCCCCAGTTCCTCTATTTTAGTTTTCCATACCCCCTTGTCCATTTTTCCTCTCCCTGCCAATGCTATTTTTCCTGCAAATCTTCCTTCCTTATTTTTGCAATGTTTGATGTTCAGTGAGCAACTTGTTTTTGTGACACCTACTTTCTTATTTCCATCTTCTAGTATAATTATTGTAATTTTTCTGTTTTTAAGGATACTGTACTTTTTGCAGTCTATTTTGTTTGTACATAAGTTTTCTTGTTTCTGATATACTATCCTCCAATATTATTTTCCTTATTTTTCACCTTGTTCCCTACCATCTATTCCAGTGTTTGTACTAATGCTTTCCTTTTCTCTCTAAATAACGTCACCTTACTCTTCTTCCGTCTAGTAATTCTTCTATTTATGTCCTCATTTTAAAAATGCTACGTCTCAAAACATCAATCTGTTTAATGTTGTTTTTATCCTGTATTAAGCCTCGTACACATTAGCGAGCCGTTGCATGTAACGTAACTGTTACTGTAACCAAATTTTTTAGTGTAGACGCCTTGCGAACCAAGCTCGCAAATGCACCACGACCGCGCTTCGTGTCATGAGCTGCGAGCCACCGATTGTCGGTTTTCTTGCGAACACAAAGGGGCTCGCAGTGCGCTTGTGGACGCCAAGTGTCTTTATTGTTGATGTGTACGTTCCTCGAGCCACGAGTACAGCTGCGAGTGCTAGTATTTTATATAATTATGGAGTGGAACGATGAGAACTGTCTGAATTTAATTGACATCTACGAGAACACACCAATTCCGTGGAATCCAAAAGACAAAAATTATTTAAAAACCTCTGAAAGAAGATGCTTAGGCTGAAATTGGTGGTGCTATGAATGCTAATGGATAAAAATATACGCAGCACTAGAAATCATCTCATGCAATACAGCAGACATGTTTTCACTGTGAGCTCACCACGAACACTATGGATCTGATCCGTTGCAGTTGGTTACAAGACGATTATGGACGTACCGTCCACATTAAGAAAGGGGTTAAAGTAACCGTTACGTTACATGCAACGGCTCGCTAATGTGTACGAGGCTTTACCTAAGTTCTATTATATATTTATTGATATTCGAAGTATGGACTGTTTTATGTACATTTTGTTCCCTGCTGCAAAATTAAATACGCTTTTTCTGTTTTCACTAGTAATCTCGTGCTTGCTATACCTCAGAATAGTAGAGTCACAGAATAAATACCTACGGACACAGAAGCGCCACTCTCGGTTTTAAGCGGATCTGAAAATGAGTGCGCATGCTTAGCGGTAGCCATGTTGGCAGCGAGTAGATTTGTGTTTATATCCATTAGTTTCAATGAGAGTTGACCAGTTTGTCAACCGTATTTTATGATAACAATTAAATTACTAAGACTAATTTTAATATGAGTGCATTAAAAGGTGGTCGGTGGTGTGCTGCACCTAATTGCCCCAACAATTCCAATGTAAATAAAGAACTAACCTTCTTTCGTTTTCCACAAGACGCACAACGGTACATTATCTGAATTGAAAACACAAAACTCTTAAGGGTAAAACACCCATTGATTGGCACATTAAGAGGTTTTCACCTTCGAAGGTTCAGTACATCATCAGTATTAGTGGTAGAAAACTTTTTTTTTTTTTAAGTTTGGTTCTCAATGTTTTGCTACATAAATCTGTCAAGTTTTTATTCAACAAGTTTCTGAAATAAGTGAAAAAAAAATAAAAGTAAAGGACTGCATTTGTGCCAGCTATTGGCAGTATAGCCAATGATTGGCATAAGAATTGAACCACTGATTGGCAGGGTAGCCAATCATTGGCATTGGAGATTGAACCGTTGATGGGCATCTAGTACACCTTTGACATTTTATTCCAAGATATGTACCATAAATATTTTGCACACAAAAATACCACAGCTCTCTATATACGGTCGCCTTACTTTATACTTCAACTCGTTTTCCAGTGGTAATTAGCGGAATAGTCATCTTCGGTTCTAAATATATCGCGTACATGGTGTAGAGGCATTTTGGGCGCAGTTTTTCGTACAATGGTCGAGGCTGCCTTTGAAGCTTTTTTCGAAGCAATTTTCGAAGTAGTGTTCTTATTTGTTTCAGTCTTTTTCTTATCGATACTATTCTCCAATCTCTTATCTTTGCGTTTCTTCTTTATTTCGATTTCCAATTTTATTTATAAGATTTTATTTTTTTAATGTACACCCTTAAAGAAATATATATTTTTACCTTGTGCCAAATCAAAGCATAAAGATTATACAACTATCAAGCCTTTAATGCAAGTTTTTAAATTACCCGCCTTAAGTTACTTGCTTTCAATATGGCCGCCTCACAAAATCTAGCTACTGAAACATCAAAGGCGCCGCCGAGAGTGGCGCTTCTGTGTCCGTAGGTATTTATTCTGTGGTAGAGTTATACACCCCTTCCTTCATTTCATAGAATTCTTCTTTTTATTCTTCACTGTTTATCCTCACATATTTACTAGACTCATTTTTCTGTACTTTTCTTTATAACATCGCAGTTGAGACATTGCAAATTAGCTTTTGCAAAAGAAGACTGACACTGTCACTGTTTACGCCCAAGTGTAATGCTTTAAGGCCTTTCGATATCCTAAAATGTATAACCGCTGAATTACTAATTTGCTTTGATGATTTCATTATTTTGCAGGTTGTAAAGTTACAAATCTGATCACTCTTAATCATGCTTTGCTAAGAGAAACCCTTAGAAAGACGATGGAAATAGCTAAACTGCAGCATACTATTCAGAAAATGCATTTAAATGATGAAGATGCGAAAACTTTAAATAAAGAACACAAAGTATTAAAAGTTAAATATAAACAAATGAAAGAGATTGCTGTAAGTCGCAGAGAGCAGCTGAAGAAGTTTGAAGTTTCGAAGGTTGATCTTGGAACTCAAACTTAGCCTGGCTTCATTAAATGTGTATGTTATTAGTTATTTATAATGTTAGTTTACTTTCCATGTGCAATTTGTGATTTTAAATGTAACGACATACACGTGTAGGTTTTTAGTTTGACTGTATTCTTATAATTTAGTACTAGTTAATAAATCGTAGCTTAAAGTACCTGAATAACCAAGACTGTAAGTTACTCAGGATGTATAAAAATTTGAGTATTATTTTAAGTATTAAATGTTTTCTATCTAACTTTCTTTTTACTGCCACAAACTACTTCTTTTATAACTCCCAACAACTTTGTCTTTTAAAATCCCTTTAACTGCCCAGAGAAGTTTGTTAGTTAAAATTCGAGTCTGTTCACTATTAGCAAAATTATTTCTAAACTTATGACTAGCTAACGGTTCTAAATTGATAGCTACTATTTTATTTTAAAAGCAACCATAAGGGTAAATTCCTCTCCTCGTAAGCACATACTATAGTGCAGAACTACTTTCTAGAATTCCTATTTATTAGCAGTAGTTAGTAAAATGAACTAAATTCCACTTTTAATAGCTTTCTCGCTATCATATAGTATTCATATTATTGGAACAAACGACTGATTTTCAGCTTAATGTAGCTCCTCAAAATTATCTTGTAGTTTGACAAAATAATCTTGTACTGGTGGTAATAGCTAAGGAATACAAAATTCTTTTGCTATGATTACAACACGAGAGACATTGGTATAACTTTACACTAGTGCTGGTGTATTGCTGGAATTGTTTAAACTACTCTTTCTTATCTCGTTTACTGATTACCACGTCGAGGAGCGTTTAAACCGCAAAAAAACCTGTCTAATTATGTGTGAGAACAGTGATAATGAAGAAAAACAAGAACCAAGTAAGTAAGTAGAGATGCTGGAAGAAAAATTGTGTAAGAACGAAATATTTGTGCAAAGCAGTATACATTTTAGTGTTACACTGTTACTTTGAATTATTTGTGGAAGAGAATCAATATTCATTCAACAACAATTTCCAAAAGTACTATGCAAATAATAGTCAAAAAATCTAAGAAAGTCGGTCAGGATATAAAGGTAAATATGGGAAAAAAACGTATTTCAATTCTGATGAAAAGCACTCTTATTTAATAATGATTACATGTTGATAGTGACACCCGCAACGGTTAGCGAAACCCAGCATCAATCAATTCTACGGCAACGCCGTCTAAGCCTGAAGGGACGACTTCATTAGACACAAACCGTGGAAGCCTGAAACTTCACACACCTTTTTATTTTACACTTTCTTTATTTTAAGTAATAATAGAAGTAGCGAATAGCATAGAATAGCGATGAGTAAATTTACAAATGTAAACGATTTCAGCTTTTATGATTTACAGATATGTAGGTACATACCTATATTTGTGCTTTTAACAGGTTACTTAAAGAAAGTCCTCCTACTACCGTAGCAGAATGTGTACCCTGACTTAAATACTACCTGAACAGTTATACAGTACATAGCTGTTGATTTTGTAACCTTTTAATTTTGTATGTATAAACTTTCAAACATGGAGACAACAAAATAGATGTCGTTAAGTCATTCTTAAGTAGATTTTTTGAATGTGCCGTTTACTTCCGTATATTGGAAATGAATCGTAACAAATAATTAACCAAGCGAAGAACCATTTGGAGTTTCATACTCTGTATTACACTTCGGTTATCCTTCAGTACTTTAATACCCATTTCTGATTAAGTTAACTAAAAATGCTTTCTTGTCTTTAAATTTCATTCTACTTTATCTCTTCCCTTCTAATAGTTCGTGGCAATTGAGTGATGTTATTATGTTCTTTTAAATGTTCACCTTTTCTATTTGTAACAACCTTAGTTACTTCTTTATATCTAACGTATCAGATAAGCTACACACCCACATGGCATTCTGTTGTATTTGTACTTATTGAATGTTTGTTATGAATGGTGTTACCCCACCACATTGGGGCAATAGCATTAGTCTCAATAATAGGAACCACACGGAGTCAACACAAAAGTTCAGAAATCATCATATTCAGATGTGACAGCAATAACTGCCTAGACAAACAAAAACCTAGGTATGGAGGATATCAAAGCCACAGTAGGCCCCTTGGCTTAACAGACCATTGCTTAAAAAAATTCGAAGTGTTCCCCTGAGTCTCGGATCATCAGAAGGTTAAATCTGTTTCAATGACTCCTCACCACAGAGATAGTGTATATTGATACATAAGATCCGAGTGCTGCGTCGCCTACGGTTACCGTGGCCACATCCAAAATCATAATAGATAAACAGAAGGAAATCAAAATAAAATTTCGTAATTCTAAATAAATTTAAAATAATAAGTATGATGTCGCATTTAAAGAGAAAATCTCCATCTCCATATTACGAGGTTATGTACGCCACAAGCGGTAAATTGGTATTTCACATGTCCATGAGCATGCGCATACTCGACCGTCTTTTGGTTTTCGACTTTGGCGGCGTCCTGTAGTGAACATTTTATTTTGAATATTGTCGCTGTTTATAATGGAACCTGGTATGGATCTTTCGTTTTTACTATATTTAATAGTCTGCAGAAGTATTTTCTTAAAAAATAATTGTCGATCTTCTTAATATTTTTGAAATACTTGTAATACCTAACCTCATACTTTGGCTGTCCGCAGGAAATTTATTCTTTTATATTATTTACTTACGGCTGTATTATTTAAGCAATATTTTTCTGGTATGTTGCGCTATTGCGAATGACACAAAACGAAAGTAAATTCGGGCGATTATTAGTAAAATATGTATTATGATCAGTGTTCTACCATTGCCCGCTGTTAATGTAATAACGCTACAACTGACTCCTCACTCGCTACGATTAGTTTGTCTGTTATTTCAAATGTTAATTGTGGTTTTAACGTAATCTTTCTTTTCTTATCGTTTTAAGAACAAATGGAAGATGTAAACCCATATCGAAGTGTATATGTTGTCTGGGCCCGTAGAACACCATCTGGTAAACATAACAATTTTAAAGTTAATTATGTTTTATGATCATTAACGTGTACAATGTTGATTTAGGCTGTTTTTACGGACAGTTTAACGATTATTCTGCTTCAATGCTAGGAGCTACTGTGATGAGATCCTGTTTGGATGATCTTAAATTAAAAAGCATGCAGATCTCGCAGGTTATACTGGGTCAGGTACCATTAGTATTTATACATTTGTTTATAATAGCACATAATTCCTTGTTTGCTTGTAGGTGGCGACTGGTGGATTAGGGCGCAATCCAGTGGGCCGTACGGCTTCACTCGCAGAAATGCCTTATTTTGTGAAAACCTCAACAGTCAACATGGGTTGTGCATCGGGGCTTAAGTAATACCTACTATATGCATTTAGGTATAGATCAGAGAGTTATTAATTATTTTTTTAACTTAGGGCGGTATTACACGGTTATCATGCCATTAAGTATGGCACTTCAAAGCTAGTAATATGCGGCGGGCAAGAGAATGTTACCATGGCACCTCAAACAAAGTACGTGCCACCCGGCGTTGCCCCCCAAGGCGATCTTCCGTTGCACACTGCTATCTTGGTGGACGGTTTAAGTGATGGTTTTACTGGCGTCCAGATGCGAGAGAGAGGTATAATTTATTCTTGCATGAGCCAGTTTACTTACTATTACTTACTACTTAGGAAGAAAACTAATATCAAAAGCATCTACTTTCTACATGCTTGCACTGGTTTTGTGATTAAACAAATTATTAGCTAATATAAGATTAGGTATTTTAGTAATGATTTTACACTTTGCAGCAAATCAACTCGCAGAACGCTATAATATTTCCCGTGAAATTCTTGACAAATATGCTTACGACTCTGTTCAGAAAGCTGCACAAGCAATGGAAAAGAATTATTTCAATAATGAAATTATTATCTTGCGTGGTTGTTCTCGAGATGAGACCCTACTTAAAAGAATCCCCACCACGTTGGAGATGTTAATGCGTGAGCCCACTTTAATAAAGGAAACTCCAGAAAAGGTTGAACGTTCGTAATCTACAATTCACGTTTACCATTTTTAACTTGTTTAAACTGCTTGCAGCCCTCGACCATTACAGAAGCGAACTCTGCCCCTTTGAGTGACGGAGCAGCAGCATTAGCGCTTTGCAACGGTCTGCAACTTCCAGTCATGCGTAAGAATCCGCTTGCAAAAATTGTCAGCTTCGCAGAAGTCAGCTTGTCACCAGATAATTTTGGAATTGGATCGACAGTCTCCATTCAAAAAATAGTAAGTTTTATTTTATATCTACAACATGTGAAGTACGTAATTGTTTTTGTTAATTGTGTAGCTGGATACGACTGGCTGGTCCAAACAGAGCGTTGACTTATTCGAGATCCAAGAGGTATTTGCCGTGCAAGCAGTGGTCGTAATAGAAAAATTACAACTTGATCCGCTGAAGGTCAACATCAGCGGCGGAGCCATTGCACTTGGCCATGCAGTTGGTGCATCGAGCGCACGAATGCTAGTAACGTTGATTCACAACCTACGCAGATTGAATTTGAAAAGGGGAATTGCGTCCGTTTGTACTGGCCAAGGGATGGCATTAGCTGTTGCTGTGGAAGCAGTCGATCCAGAACAACAGTATTTTGTTTAAATTTGTGTTAAAAGAATTATTTGCATTAGATTAAGTCTTTAATAAGTTCAAAAGTAAACTTTAGCGTTATTTAAAATATTGATAGTTGTCTGGCTGTGAAAACACATACAACAAAATAATGAGTTGTAAGTTTATTTGTTTCTAAATCCAAATACTATGTAAACTGTATATTCAGCGCAGCATAATATTTAGGTGGTTATTGTACGGCAGCAATATAAAAACTGTGATAATTTTGAGCTGTGAATCAAAATTTCTGTTGAAATACTCTGTGTTTAACTAATGTATTTTAGTACTGCATAAAATATATGTTAGTATGCATACATGTCCAACCTTATAAAGTAATATTGTCTGTTTATCAAAAGATTAATTTAAATTAATCTTTTTCTTTAAATATCAGGTCGTTTTATTGCGATACAAACACACAAAACAGTGTGAATATTCATGTAGGTATCAGAAATTGTTACGCAAATTACAATACCTATGTTGGTTATTGTGTTCCTGTATAAGCAAGCTGAACAATGCATCTGTGATCATTTTGAACAGTTAATTATGCTATTCTGTTTATGAGAATCCTTAAAAAAAAACGCTTATATAAAATATTAACTTGTCCATTGCAGTAGAAAAACATAGATGTTATTTCATTCGGGTATTAGACAAAATTGCCAAGAAGTTAAATTTTTACAAAAATTATATAAGGTAATGACTTGCGTAATTATACAAACATTTGAACTGACAAAAATTTGATCAGTTATCAATGACTCAAAACTGTAGCACTTTATTATTATACAGAAAGTTGCGGCTATATCTTCTGTCATACTTCCAACATTGATAACATGAACTGTCCTATTCTTCACTGTTTGTTTCCTTCACAGTCAATTTTTTTTTAGTTTGCACCCCTAGTTGTCTCATTGCGTTGTACAACTGATTTCCTTTAATCCTATTGTAAACCTGCCTAAAAACTATGAACAGGATATATAAACGTTGATTCTTGTTGCTAGATTTTTTCAATGCTTGTCTTTTACAAATATCCAGTACTGATCTATTCACTCTATACCTAAAAGAAATTATGTGAGGATCTATTTTCATGTTATTACTAGTTTTGCTTTGCTAATACTTACTTTATATACTACATTTAGCACCTTCATTCCCCTGTAATGTGTGCACTCGCTGTCTACTGGTGTTAATGGCATTTAAATTGGTGCCATTACACTATGCAGTAAGTACAGTCCCTCTGTATTTTAATTCTTCTGGTGTTATCTCATCTTTGAAAGAGTTAGTCTTCTATTTTTTAATCTGCGGTAGCTCTATTTTGTCCTAGTATTTCATTATTTCGGTATTTTCGTCCGAGTTGCTTTCTTTTGTCAACATTTTGCAAAATACTCTGTCCATCTATCCATCACATCCCTCTGATTTCCTACAAATCTTCCTCCTGTATTTCTGCAATATTTGGTGTTCACTTAGCAACCTGTTTTGGTAGCATCTACTTTCTTATAGTACTTTCAAATTTCCATGTTCCAGTATGATTCTTCTAATTTTTCTGTTTTAAAAATCCTCATCAATTTCTTTTGTTTCTTAAAAAATAGAAACAAAATCTTTTAAAAATTATAAACGGTGGAGTTTAGAAGAGTGTGGACAGGCGTGAAACGGATATTGGAAAAACATCAAAAAGAGAAGAAACGGACTAAAAACAACAAATTCGAAGAATATTGCCCTAAGCAAAATAGAAATAGTAAAAACATTAAAGAAAATTCTGTAATTCTAAATAAATTTAAAACAGTAAATTTGTTTTGCTGTTTCAAAAAAAAAACGTCCAACCTATATTATGTGCAACAAGTCGACAACACGCCGATAAATTGGTATTTCACAAGTTCCTGAGGATACGCATGCGCAGTCTTGTTTTGTTTTTCAAGTTTGGCGGCGCGTCGTGTAGTGAAAATTTTATTTTGAAATGTTTTCGCCGTCTGCAATTCAGCTTGGTACGCATTTCTTGTTATTACTGTATTTGATAGTTTGTAGATGTGTTTTCTCAAAAAGTAACGGTCAATCTTTACATTTTTTTAAATATCTCTAATACCTAACCTTATACTTTGGCAGTTCGCGGGAAATTTATTCTTTTATATTATTTACTTACTGCGGTATTATTTAAGCAATAATTTACTGGTATGTTATTGCGAATGACACGAAGCGAAAATAAATTCGGTCGATTATTAGTAAAATATATATTACCACCAGTGTTCTACCATTGCCCGCTGTTAATGTAATAATGCTACAACTGATTGCTCACTCTACCTACTACTTACGAATAATTTACCTCTTTTTTCAGAAGCTAATTCTTGTTTTAACTAATCTTTCTTTTCTTTTCCTTTTAAGAAGAACTGGAAGATATAAACCCATATGGAAGTGTGTATGTTGTCTGGGCCCGCAGAACACCATCCGGTAAACAAAAATTTTAAAGTTAATTACGTTTTATGATCATTAACGTGTAAGATGTTGATTTAGGCTGTTTTTATGGGAAATTTAACGATTTTTCTGCTCCGATGCTGGGAGCTGCTGTGATAAGATCCTGCTTGGATGATCTTAATTTAAACGGCGAGCAGATCTCGCAAATTACACTGGGTCAGGTACCGTTGGTATTTATATATTTGTTTATCAGATCACATAGTTCCTTGTTTGCTTGTAGGTGGCCAGTGGTGGATTAGGGGACAATCCAGCGGCTCATACGGCTTCACTCGCAGAGATGCCTTATTTTGTGACAACCTCAACGGTCAACATGGGTTGTGCATCGGGGCTTAAGTAAAACTGTGTGCATTTAGGTATACATCAGAGAGCTATTAATATTTTTTAATTCAGGGCGGTATTACACGGTTACCGTGCCATTAAGCTTGGCACTTCAAAGCTTGTAATATGCGGTGGGCAAGAGAATGTTACCATGGCACCTCAAACAAAGTACGTGCCACCCGGCGTTGCCCCCCAAGGCGATCTTCCGTTGCACGCCGCTATGTTGGTGGAAGGTTTAAGTGACGGTTTTACTGGCGTCCAGATGCGAGAGAGAGGTATAATTTATTCTTGCATGAAGCAGTTTACTTACTATTTTATTAGTTCAAAATGACCATAATATACCTACCTACTTAATACCTACAATATATACTAATGTAGGTTCATTGAAAATTTGCAAAGAAGAAAAGTAAAATCAAAAGCATTTACTATCTACATCCTTGTGTCAATTTTGTGATCGAACAAATTATTAGCTAACATAAGATCATTTTTTTAATGATATTTCACTTTGCAGCAAATCAACTCGCGGAACGCTATAATGTTTCCCGTGAAATTCTTGACAAATATGCTTACGACTCTGTTCAGAAAGCTGCACAAGCAATGGAAAAGCATTATTTCAATAATGAAATTATTATCGTGCGTGGCTGTTCTCAAGATGAGACCCTACTTAAAAGAATGCCTGCGACCTTGGAGATGTTGATGCATGAGCCCACTTTAATAAAGGAAACTTCAGGAAAGGTTAAATGTTTGTAATCTACAATGCACGTTTACCATTTTAAACTTGTTTAAACTGCTTGCAGCCTTCTACCATTACAGAAGCTAATTCAGCGCCTTTGAGTGACGGAGCAGCAGCATTAGTGCTTTGCAACGGTCTGCAGCTTCCAGCCTTGGAAAAAAATCCGCTCGCAAAAATCATCCGCTTTGCAGAAGTCACCCTATCACCGGATAATTTTGGAATTGGATCGGCAGTCGCTATTCAAAAAATTGTAAGTTTCATTTTATATCTACAACATGTTAAGTACGTAATTGTTTTTGTTAATTGTGTAGCTGGATACAACTGGCTGGTCCAAACAGAGCGTTGACTTATTCGAGATCCAAGAGGTATTTGCCGTGCAAGCAGTGGTCGTAATAGAAAAATTACAACTTGATCCGCTGAAGGTCAACATCAGCGGCGGAGCCATTGCACTTGGCCATGCAGTTGGTGCATCGAGCGCGCGAATGCTAATAACGTTGATTCACAACCTACGCAGATTGAATTTGAAAAGGGGAATTGCATCCGTTTGTACTGGCCAAGGGATGGCATTGGCGGTTGCTGTGGAAGCAGTCTATCCAAATCAACAAATACTTCGTTTAAATTTGTGGTAAAAAAATTGTTTGTATTCAATTAATATTTTGATACGTTCATAAGTAAACTTTAGCTTTATTTAAAATATTGATGGTTGCCTCGCTATGAAAACGCATACAACAAAATAATGATTTGTAAGTTTATTTGTTTCTAAACCCAAACGCTATGTAAACTGCAGTTGCATTAAGGCATAATATTTAAAAAGGTATGGTAGGGCAGCAACATCAAAACTGTGATAATTTTAGCTGTGAATCAAAATTTAAGTTAAAGTACTGTTTGTGTCTAACTAGTGTATTTTAGTACTGTATAAAATGTTTGTTTATATGTTGCTATGTTTCCATGTCCAACATTATAAAGTAATATTGTCTGTTTATCAAAAGATTAATTTAAATTAATCTTTTTCTTTAAATAACAGGCGATACAAACACAAAAAACAGTGTGAATATTCATCTAGATATCAGAAATTGTTACATAAATTACAATATGTTGGTTATTGTGTTTCTGTAAAAGCAAGCTGAACAATGTATCTGTGATAATTTTAACAGTTAATTGAGCTAGTCTTTTTAAGAGAATGCTTTAAAAAAACACTTAAGGCTGGGTTGGTAGGTTAGAGTTGACAGGGTTCGTTGATGAGATGTCGCTACTAGTATCGCATCGCTCAAATAATTGATCATAAGTCTAAAAATGCAAATTTTTATTTCATCACCATTTCATCACGTACTCGGCGGCTACCGGCAAACTTCGGTCAATTTCGGAAGGCATTCCTAGTGCACGTGGTCGCAATCAGCACGTTCTTGGTTTTTATTTACCATTAGCTCAATGCTGCTGATCGTTTCAGACAAAATAAGACCAGTGGCGGATTTACACATTTGCCGCCAGTAGGCTATTCAAATTTTGCCGCCCCTACCGACCTCTACAAGTGTCAGTTCCTAGATTATTTTTACAATCCAACGATTTAGTTATGATTACACAAGAAATAGTTTTTGGGTATATTTCTGAGCTAATAAAAGCTCAATCATGTACTACTAATAAGGCGGGGTAAGGTATGCCCTAATACTACTTACACAATAATGTACATTCGGTAAACGCAATGAATTAATTTTTATTGCGCTTACTTACAGTTTATAAACAATACATTCAATTATTTGGTTCTGGTAACAATCCGGCTGATGATGACGATGAAATTCAATTAAGTTATGAAAGTTTTACAATTTCTTTTTGCGCTATTTTCTATTCGCAAAATCATCAATTATCTCGTCGTATGAAATCTTGTTCATTAGTTCTGACTCTATGCACAAAAGAGCTAAGGCGTTTAGCTTTTCTTGGCTTAAGGTAGATCTTAGATAATTTTTCACCCGTTTTAAGCAACAAAAGCTTCTCTCACCCGAACAATTTGTCGGTGGTGTATATAGAGCCATGCGAACTGCTATATCCAAGTTTGGATAAACGTTTTGCAAATTCTGTTTTCGCAGGAACGAAGACAGTGGCGTACCTAGGGGGGAGCGGTGGGTGCGGTCCGCACCGGCGGCGCATATTTGGGGGCGGAATTTTTATATTTTGTTTTAGTTGTAAAAAACAACTTATTCACTTCATAAGTTTACTATTCGATTTCTACGAATTATGAATTACTATATGATTTCGAATATTTTTCCTCCCCCATTTCATGGAACAAAGAGATGCGCTAATACAAAACGCTATTATAGCAGCCAAAACAATTTGAGAAGAGTTGGAGATATTGACTGAACGTCGAGTTAGAAGGAGAAAAAATATGAGCGGGGAAAATTCACGAGACGTGGGGCTATCCTCAGAACAAGAAGTACGAAGAGAAATGTTTTTATCTATGGATAGAATTATAAAGGAAATAAAAGAACGCTTTGATCAGTTGCATATCCTTGCAAGAAAATATTCGTATATAATACCATGTAACCTACTAAATGAAGAATTTGAATGTCAAATAAATGACTTTATTGACATTGACAAAGAACAGTTCCATATTGAAAGAAAAAGGATCCAGGTTTTTTTGTCTATACCTGCACTACAAGAAAAGCAAAAAGTTGGAAAAACGGGGAGGTAGGCCCTCTTGATCTACTAAAATTTATTCAACAGTATATGAAAGTTAGAAGAGTAAATATATAAATACGTTGACATACACATATGTGTACAATTTGTTTGTTTATCCAAATGAAATTATTTATTTATAGATATAAAATAAAAAATATTTAATGGTAATTTTTTTGTAAATTAGGTATATGTTTTGTCTCATAGGTGGGGAACCTGCGACCTCCGTAAGTTTTTTGTGGCCTTTAAAAAAGTACGTTGTATTTTTATAAAAGTTGCATTTATAGGCATATCAACTTATGCGGCCTCCTTTATTACTGCCTAATTTAAATATGGCATCCAATGGTAAAAAAGTTCCCCACCTATAGTTTGTCTCAATTACAATTATTTATTTATGTTTATTAATTTATAAAAACCACCATTTGATTGACTTAGAAAGGGCGGCAAATTGGACACCGCCCCGGGCGGCAAAAGTTCTAGGTACGCCACTGAACGAAGATAGACTTTTCAATGATCGAAAATCTGGTTTTACCAAAATTCTTTCAGAAGAAAGGTGGCATTGAAAATGTATGCATTCTTGAACTAAGTCAGTCTCTAAATCATTAGGATACATTTCTTCCAAGAAAAGGGCTTTTTCCGTAACGGTTGATGATGACAATTCACTCATTTTGGTCAGAAATGAAAACTTTTCATTGAACCTGTTGTAGGCCTTCTGCCGATTTTCTAATTCGGATACGAGTCTATCAATGAGGACGAGAAATGTGTTAACCCTGAAAGTATCACTCGCAGTCATTCTCATTTCTTCATCGGGTGTTTCATAATAAAAATTTTTCCTTTTCGGTTGTCTCTTTCCCATGTCTATATCTTTTGTATACTGCTTTGACACGCTTAATTCCATCGCCTTTTCTTCGAAATACTTAAAATTTTCTCGTTCAGCAAAAAAAGTTGAATTTTGTTGCCCAACGTAATTTATGTGTCGTGACATGTCAGCATCATGATATTTCTAATAAAGTTTAAAAATTGGTTTATTTATTTAGATTGAAAAGCAAATGACAAATCAATAATGCTCCAATGAACTGGAACTTACAATGTTTAGTACAAGTAATAAAAGAATCAAGAAGAGGCCTAAATGCAGCAACTGGCGGAGTAATATTTTAAGAAACATAAGTTATAAAATGGCAAAAGGTTCGGACATTTGTGTTCTCAAATTACTTAGTTAATTTCATGCATTCAAATTTCTATTGATAATTCCCACTTTTTTAGTAGCGCCATCTGTCGGTGATTGCCTGAAACTCAGTGCAAAGGACCGACAATATTTCGTTATGCATTAGACAGAGATGACAATATTATTTTCTTTAAATCTATAAGAATTTATAATAAAATCAAGTATCAATACAATTTTTTCATAATACTGTACTCCCTATCATATTCTATGTAAACAATATAAAATATAATACATAGAAGGTTAAATTTTAGGTATATTTCAAATTTATGATATTCACTTTTTACGCGGGAAATCGTGTCAGAAAAACGTAAGTCAATTTTATGCTGTTAACACTTTTCCATACATGAAATAATTATTGTGTTAAACAAATTTCATATTAGTTTGATTATAACCGAATGTTATAAGTTTAAAGTTTAAATAAAACATAACCTCAGTTTTGACCTACCAACCCAACCTTAACACAAAATGCTAACTTTTCCGTAACAACAGAAAAACATTTATTCAGGTATAAGTCAAAATTGCCTTTAAGTTGGTATTTTTATAAAAATTATTATGTAAGGCTGTAACTGTTGCACAATTGTGCAAACATCTGAACGGACAAAAATATGTTATCAATTACTCAAAACTGTAGTATTTTATTATTATGTAGAAAGTTTCCTGTTATGTGCAGAGTTTAGCGCAAATAAAATAATTTGTAATAATTGATAATCTACATTTTCTTGTGTTATAATTCTAGCATAGGGTGACCGACCATTTGTTAATGGAATAAAATTTAAGCTTCACAGTCACCTATTGAATATATTGGTAATTTACAAAGCTGAACTGTTGGAATTGTCAATAAATATTGAATAAACCTTGAAACTGTATTTAACATCCTACGCAACACCGTGAAATTTCAAATAATGTAATTAACTTAGTTTATGTAATTTCTTTCATTGTAAATCTTGCAAGCACGCATGGTAGTCAAATATTTGTGTTTGGTAGATTCTCTTCCTTTACCATCAGAAATAATCTAGAATGGCATATTTATCCCTGTGCTTCACTATACAAGCAATAATGGAAAGTGTAAAGCATAAATTTTGCATCAAAAGTAAACGGTGAATTAGTAATTTTAATAGCACCCTTTAAATGTATTACAGTTCAAAATCAACTTTTTTAGTGAAAAATGTAGTGCTATTCCTCGGGAAACAAATGTTAAGCTAAATAGTTCAACTGTATAAAATACACTGTTTATATGAAATCAATGCTAACAAATAACTTCCCTGTTTAGAATATTTGATATTTGCATTTAATTTTACATAGAAACAATACAAGAACCTATTTTTATAAATATTTTTAGTAGTCCTGATCATTTCCTGAAACTTGTAGTACAACGTTACAGAAATAGGTCCCGCTTAAACTTATTTATGCAACACTTAGTATCTATATTGCTATGATTTATAATGGGGGGGGGTTTAAATGTTAATTGGGATTCACCTTTGCATCGCCGTCGGGGCAAGACGTGTTTCCATGGCAAAATAATATCTTTCCCTGCCGGTCAAGGAGTGCTAAATTTTTTAAATGTAAGGGGACTTTTGTTTTTTTATTCATTATTGAGAGAAATGTCATAAAAATTGTAACATTAAAAAGGAGAATATACCATCATAAAATAAAGAAATGTGAGTTTTAATCAGCGTTAAATGGAAATGGAAAAATAGTCCAGGTCGGGAAGTGACGGCAGAGCACGGGAAGCAGAACCAGCCTGACGGAGTGCAGCCCGTATATTTTCGGAGTAACAGTCCAGGGGCATTTTGCATGCCTAGCATCTGTGTAAAGGTTGGTGCAGTTTAAAAATTAACTAATTGCGGGGACAGTAATACATGGTAAAAATTTGCGCGTGTTGTTAACTTTTTTTTTGTTGAACGTTTCATCTCAATTTTTGTACAAAACGAGGCCGCGAGTGGAACCCTGAGATGAACAGTTTTGTGTTTGAGCTGGTCGGCATAAGTTGTTTTTTTTTTGTACTATGACTTTTAAAACACAACAATATATCGTAGTGACTTCCATTTTCGGAAGTCACAACGTTTTCTTTGTTTTTTTACGAATTTCAAAACTACAGGGTACGTAATGCCTAAATACAAAAAATGTTGTGGAAGTGACTATGACCTCCCATATCTACAAATCGGTCTTTTAGTTCAGCTATAGACCGCTGGCGCTGGTGTCGCTTCGTTAACGTGAGAAACGGTCAACACGAAGTCACTTCCGTTAATGAGAGGGTATCTTATTACTTCCGTTTATTGGCAACGCTGTTTTCGCAACTATCTTGATTTGCATTAAGAATAATATTGCGCTGAAAGTTTAAATGGCTGGTAATATTTGCTGTTTACACATCATTCCCGCTACTTTTTGCGATCGCTACCGGGGCTTCCCCGTTGAAGATGTGAAAGTTTGATGGTTTGATGAAGTTTAAAGGTTAAGATGTGTTGTCGAGGCAATTTATTAATGGCGCTAACACATAAAAAAGTAAAAACCAGCTATTTGTATCTAGAAGTAAAATGAATCTCTTTGTTAATCCACAAAGTAATTTGCCCGTTTACAGTTTACACCGAGTCTTATATAAATGGTAATTCGATGTTAACTTTAATTCTTTGTTAAACTGAACAAAATCGCATCAGACTTTGTGTAATAATTAATAAAATGCCATTAGAGCTATCAAGTTAATGCGATTCTGTTTCGCCTAAAGGTTCCCCTACACACGCAGTTGATATTGCGCAAAGAAATTGTCCGTTTATACCATATATTGTTTAAAGATTGAGCACATTTGAAATTTAATATACAATATTGAGTGAGATGGTGCGTGTGACACGATGACAACAACAACTCAAGAGCGCAAATTTCTGTAGGAATTTATAAATTTTGATGGGCAGTATCCGATGTGCCGTAAGGACTATTGTGATAGAAATAAGAAGAATGAAGTTTATAAGATTTTGGTAAAGAAGTACTAGGAATTTTGGCGAAAATGCAAAAAATGATAAGGAGAAAAAAGTTAATAGTTTAAAATACCATCCTTTGGACCAACGCCGTTTTTTGGTGTTTTTCAAGCAAAACTTAATACAACATGCGTCTCCTTTTTTCGACTTCCTATTAACTCTGTTTCCAGAACTCAACTGAATATTGCGCAAAAAATATTGAATCGTGTAGGGAATACAAACTTTGTTGCAATAGAGTTGCGCAAGCAGAAATTGCGTTATATCGTTGCGTGTCTAGGGTGGCCTTAACAAAAATTTAAAGTTATACAAGACTGGCCGGTAATTTATTTTAATACTGTAATACATATATCTTTTCATGTGCATATAAAGATCTTATTTGGGTTAGTTTAGTTTATTGATTAGAAAGATGTTTACAAATAATGTTACATTAGCTATGTCTGTAACAAAATTAGAATAAAGCTTTCTAAATTAACAAATAATTATAAACATAACTTTCTCTCGTTCATCATTAGAAATTTTTTAAAATTTTAAAGTCATTTCTAGTTCTGGTTAATTATTTAGCCGTATACTATCAGGTTACTCTCAGAATCATCATTTCCCGTACATGTTATTCAAACTTCAATGGTCAAGCGGGTCCCGAAAATATGTAAATAATCGTTAAAGAGCAACTTTCATGCCAAATACTTTCCAAAAATTTAAAGTGACTTCGGCAGAATTAAACTTAGAACAAAAAGCTTGTTTTTTCAAACTGCATTTGTTCGTTATTCAGTCTTGAATAAATTTTATTATTTTTTTCCAAATTCAAGATTATTTATGATAATACTGAATCCCATTGAAAAAAGTTATACTTTAACAGTAGAAATATACATGAAATATAGGGTTATTCAAAAGAAAGTTACAATTCAAAGTTGCCATAACTTTTTAAAAACACAACGGATAAGAAAATTAAAAACACATTTGTATACGTAAAGCAATGGTTTGTTCATCGATTGTTTTTTTTTAATATTTTGATTATCATGAGAATGAGTTTATTGATAATCTTTCAGAAATCATTTTCGTGCTTATTAAATTTTTAAAACTCGTAGTTTGCTGTGTTTTATAGATATTTTATATTTATGCAATAAGGGAGATATGAATATGTTTTTTTTCCTGAGGTTAACATGGACCGAGGGCCTCTGACCCGAGGTCTGTAAGTCAACGGAAGGTAAAAAACATGAGTACTAAAATTGTTTATTAAAAACTTTCACGTTTCCAAAATGTCATTCTAAAAATAAAAATATGTCAGCAAAATCAGGGATTGTTTAAATGTATGGTTGCTTAGAGATTGTTTGTAGTTGCATGGTTACCATGAGATTGATGGAGAAATAATTGGAAAAATCCCACTGGAGTTATGAGTGCCTTTTCATGTTGCCGCCTCGGTGGTCTAGTGGTTAGCGCATTTGCCTTTAGATCCGAGGGACGCGGGTTCGAACCTGGCTGAGGTCGACAAGATTTTTCTTGCGGGCAAAAATCTGAAAATGCGCCTTCTGTCGGATAAGAAGTAAAGTCGTAGGTCCCGTGCCACTGTGATTTGTGACACGCTAAAAATCACTACTGGAGTTGGAATTACCCCAGATAGGCAAAATTCTTAGTTAGGGTGTACAATGGGCCATATGGCGTAAGTGCCTAGAGATGCTTGAAAAACCGCGTCCTAGATCTCGCTCTGTCAAAGCAAGCAAGCCTTTTCATGTTTCGTATCCATGACGAAAATATACAATATCATGATTAATTGATTGATTTGAAAGAGCGAGATCGAGGACGCGGTTTTTCAAGCATCTCTAGGCACTTAGGCCATATGGCCCCCTATATGCATAGAGATGATGCACTGCAGCCATCATTGGCTTATTGTACATCCTAACTAAGAATTTTGCCTATCTGGGGTAATTCCAACTCCAGTAGTGATTTTTAACGTGTTACACATCGCAGTGGCACGGGACCTACGCCTTAACTTCTTATCCGACAGAAGGCGCATTTTCAGATTTTGCCCCGCTAGAAAAATCTCACCGACCTCGGCCAGGTTCGACCCCGCGTCCTGTGGATCTAAAGGCAAATGCGCTAACCACTAGACCACCGAGACCGGCTCAACAATATTATACCGGTAATGGATTAAGATGTTTTTGACTGTACAAGTTAAAATCGATCTTATTCAGTGTTATTATAGTTATCTAAAGAAACAGGTTTTTCTAAATACTCCTACGACTACGGACGAACTGAAAAATTCAATTTGACAACAAATTGACGATATTTAACTAGATCTGCTGAAAAATCCTGTTCACAACGTAAAAGAAAGATTGTTGCTTGTTGAAGAACAAAATGGTGGACATATTCAACATTTAAACTAATTTCAATTACCCCATTGATTTACGAATACAAATGTGTTTTTCGTTTGCTTATCTGTTGAGTTTTTAAAAAGTTATCACAACTTCAAAATGTAACTTTCTGTTGAATAATCTTATATATTCAAAATAGGTGTTTACATCCGTTCTGTCTACAAAATATATAAGAAAATGAATACTGTATTTATTATATTATTAGAAACATAGTGTTATTATTATATTTTTAACTAGCAAGAGAACTTGAAAAAATGAAGGAAGTAAACTTAAAACAAAAGTTGAAGCAGAAAAACTTGAAAAGGAAGGGACGTAAACTTAAGGTGCATAGAAACAAAAAGCCTTGATAAAAGAGAAAATGTGAACTTAAAACTTCAAGATAAATTTCCAACAAACGAGACTGAAAACACTTTGGCCATTAACTTAAAACATGAATGTAGTATGGAAAGTAATGACAGAAGTTAGCTTTAAAAAAACGCTTATAAGTAGGTAATTTAAAAGTGGTGTTGGACTAGTAGGTACTTCTTTCGTTTCTTACTTTTAAATTAAAAAAATTAATATCTGCAGGAATAGATTCATAACAGCAATTTTGAGGAGCTTCCTGTGGAACCGCAAAGATTTGCCGATCCCGTACAAAAGCAATTAAGTGAAGACGAAATCAAATTTCTTGATACTTTAACCAATAAAACATTGACCGAGCTTTTCCTTTTCCTTCTATTGAAGAAAGTAAGCTAATTCAGAATCTATTTAAGTTTTCATCCGAAAAAACACCTTTCCTTTGGGGGCGGAAATAAAAGAATTTATAAGAAACACAAAAATGAACAGAACAGTCCCTGTTATAAAATCAAAATCAAAAATACAACATTTAATAAAAATAAGCTTACAATAATAAATAACTTTATATTTTTCCGCTTTTTTCATATATGTTATAAATTTAATGCAAAATAAAAAATTTCAATTACAATCTATTGTTTTTACTAATTACAACTTACTAACTCACAAGAACTTAAGAGAAGCTGTATTTTTAACAAACTCGATAGGAACTGCAATAAGAAATAGGCGTAGTGACTTCCAAGATATATGGCAACCCTGCTGGAAGTAATTATGTTATAATTGTCTCTATATATGCACGCCGCCAAGGGCATATGTATGGAAGTGACTTTGTATCTAGTATATATACAATATATATATGAAAAAAAACTTCGTAAATGTCTTCTCCTCTTTTGCTGGACATATTTTAGAAGTTTCCCTCAGTAATAAATAGTAAATTTTGTGCAAATAGGGTAAGTGGAAAACCCGGACGTCAGGTCGCCTCCTCTATTTGTCGGAAGTGACAACTTAACAGGTATCAATATATATATATATATATATATATATATACTATTTTCTTTGGAAATCACATTCTGCGACATTTAGCCAGTTTAATGAACCCATCATCGTACGCATATGTGTTTAGTATCAAGTGACGAAGTGGATTTTAATCAAATTATGAACTTGCCTAATACTTGTGAGGTAGTTAGTTGTAGAACAAATGATTAGTTATGTGCCAATTTGTCTTCCTAAGTATTATGATTTGGTCGAAAAGGCACTTCGTAACGATATATATTTTTCTTGCCACGGTCAATTTTTTCACGTTATGGTTAAACTTGAAGGTGACTTGAACGGATATCTGTTTTATAAAAAGGACTAATTGTTAACATTACTGCAAATTCGATTTTGGAACTGCAATACATATATGAGGCGGCCATGTGCTAGAGGTTAGCGCGTTAGACTTCTACGTTGAAGGTCCTTGGTTCAATTCCCAGTACCGGAACATCGGATTTTTAACGGCCGTTCTCCCTCGCAAGGCAATGGCAAACCAGCGAGGTATTCTGCTTAGTAAATCTTCTCTCGAATAGAAAAGTGTTTAAACTTCCCGTGCTTCGGAGCCCACGTTAAGCTGTAGATCATCTATGTCTGTGGCACTTTACGCGCCCAACACAGATATAGAAGAGAAGATCGCTACGTCTCGTAAGAGATAAAGCACTCGAAGAAGAGGAGTATAAAATATCATTTTTTGACTGAAGTGGAGCTTTTTCTAAACAAAATCGACTTTGAGAACCTCAGTTTAAGTAAATACTATAAAAATGCTTTAACATGAAGACAAGAAGGAGGAACCCATTTGAAACGAATGCATAGAATCCATATAATGTACGTAACTCAAATTTTATTTGATCTTACGTAATCAAACTGTACGTATATTTCGTATAATTATCGAGTAGATTAATAAACCAGGACTGGACACTTTTTACAGGATATAGGCAATTAAATAAATAATATTTTATAACAATTTTCATAATACTTCTATGAGTGTAAATCCTAGTCAAAACTTTGCTATAAGTAAATGCTTGTTGCATTTAAAGTGTTGCTATACTTAATATGTATATTAAATTGGTATGTTGTAATTATGACAAGTTAAACTTACTAATTTAAAATTTAAATTAAATGTTATATTGTATATTAAAGCTGGTGCACACTTTAAAATTTATAATTCTACCCCAAGCTTCAAATTTAATTCACTAATGATAATCCAACAGTTTTACGTTCTGCCATAAACGAATAACGGAAACAGCGCACGTTGTATGCACGTCCATATGAATACGCCTAATTAGTAGGTAATTATCAAAATGCATACCTAGTTAACCTTCACCACTAACCCCTGTATATGCAGAATTTCTGTTAAACCATCGCATAATTAGCGGCGTCATTTGAGCGTAAATTTCATAAATAAAATTTATACACGCAAATCAAAACATACGTTAATAATAGGTATCGGTACCAACCGAAACTTTATAATTAATCGGGCTCCTGTCAGTTTGTTGTAGAATGATATTTCAAATTGAGACATATGGCATTTCGTTGCCAGGACGACATAAAGTACATAATTATGTGTAGTTTAATCATTATTTGTTACAGACTGTGATACATTACATGTTATAACCGTATTTTTTTATTTGTCTGATTATGTACAGTGTGGAAGCAGTGTTAGTAATTATTATATTTTATAGTTTGTAACTAAGTACAGATATCTTCATATTATTTTAAGTAGACCGGATTATAAATAGCATGTAGATACTTTTTTGATTAGCGTTGATAATATTTGCATTTTTATCAAAATACGCTTACATACATTTCCACGTATCTACATTGCGTCCCTAAAGCAACTCCTTCCTTATGATTTGAAATACTACAGTTAATATAACTAAACGTAGGTGAGTAAAGTCACGTCAGTCAAGTCTTGGTGCCTTTTGACGCCAAAATTTAAAACAACAAAAGGGTTTTAACCAGAACCCATTGGAAAGCTTTTTATTCCGTGTATAATATGCTATAATTATTTTTAATTGTAATTATGCCGATTCTAATTAAAATATCAAACAATAACATTCAAATTAAAAAAAAACTGAATGAATAGTTCATAATGAAATTCTTAAGCTACGTGATCGCCTAAATAGTTCGTTTTAGAGCTGTTTCATAACGATTGTACACATTTTATGAAAATGCTATTCTTATACCATTAAATTAATATTAGCGGAACCTGTGGGTTACGCCTCATTCTTTGTTGGGTAACTGTGATGGTGTGTAAGGTATGTACTTAGTGTAGCCACCTTAGATGCTTAGCGTCCTCCAGCGGGACATGATAAATAGCAGCTCTATTAACTTTATACAGGGTGGTTGACTTTTCATTACACACTGGTTAATTTCGTCAGAATCCAATAATTTAAAAATTCATAAACTAATCTGTAAGAACGTTACGCGCTCTTTTCAACTATCTGCGACAGCATATTGTCACTTGAAAAACAAAAGGCATCCATTTAAATATTGTTTTTTTTAAAACGGAACACCCTGTATGTTTTGATATTTAAAAAACTTATTAAATTCTTAATGTGGTATCGTTTTCATTTTTTTCGTTTAACAACAAATAACATGCTAAACATGCTCCTCCAATATTATAAGACTATTAGAAAAGAGTTCATAAAATACTCTTTATCTCCAGCTGAACCGGTTTGGCTTATTATTTTTTAAGATTTATCATTTAGTATAACACAGCACAGAGATGGCCGATTTTTCTTATAGATTGTTTGGAAAATGTTACAAATTAAAGTCTAAGAAAACGTATTAAGAACAGTCGCAATCACTGTATGTTATATTAATTATAAAGTAAATATACTTCAGTTCATACAATACAATTTAAAATGTATTAAGTATTACAAATAATAAAATCAAATGTGTTACCCTCAATTTATTTATTCGATATTCTATATGAGGGCAGCCTTTTAAGTTTTTACACACGACAACTAGGTGGCGCTATTGAGATGTGTCTTTACTATTTTCGTGTAATTTGAAATTTGTTATTGTGAAAACAGTGGCAGCTTAGAAATTGACCGCGTAGTTTCTTTACAGCGAGCGTTTAAAAAAAGCAATTTTGTAAAAAAATATGGAAGGTTTTCGTTGGATGATTTTTTGCGATTTTAGTACATTTAGCTTCGAAAAAGATCTGTTCCCGAAGGATTCCGCATAATTTGATCCAACCTCAAAAATAGGCTCGTGCTAATTGGTGTAAGGAAATGCTCAAAAAATTCGACCGAGGAACTGCAAAATTCGTATAGGTACAACATCGTAACAGCGGACGAAACTTGAATATATTCGTATGAAACGAAAACTAAGCAACAATCCACTGTTTGGGTGTTCCAAGATGAACCGAATCCCACAAAAGTTGTTCGTTCACGAAGCACTTCCAAGAAAATGATCGCTTGTTTCTTCGGTTGTACTGGACATGCCGCAACCATTCCTTTAGACTCTTTAGAGTATCGAAGAACAGTTAACGCTGAACAACAATTTGTTTGCCCGAAGTCATCGACGAAATCAGGAAAAACAACCGAAAACGTTGCATCATTCTTCATCATGACAATGCCAGCTTTCACACAGCATGTTCAACAATTGATTATTTGAAGGAGAAAAACATCGAATTAATTTCCCATTGCCCGTATTCACCTCATTTATCGCCTAACGACTTCTTTGTGTTCCCAAATGTCAAACAAAAGATGCGTGGACAGCGATTTTCATCACCTCAAGAAGCTATGCAAAGCCTTCAAAGACCATGTTTTTGAGATACCAACATCAGAGTAGAAAAAATGTTTCGAGAATTGGTTTGAACGCATGCAAAGGTGTATAAATCTTAAAGGGAGAATATTTTGAAAAGCAATAACTCAGCTTGTTCCAAAAATTTTTTTTTCTTTCTTAGATTTTGTAAAAACTTAGATGGTTGACCTCGTATTAAGTAGTAGTACATAGTTTTTAAGATATATAAGTCTGGTATTAACCTGTTTAATTCTCTTCTTGTTATTAAGTTTGCGACGAATCGCATTACCGTGAATCGGCAACGACAAATTATCCAGCCCGCGCTAAGTTTTTCAGATTTAAAAATATACAGTAAATGGCATCAAAGGGTACATTACCCGTAGCCGGCGTTATTCTAGAATGGGACACGATACGTTTCGTTATTAATTACGTGTTATTTAAGTTCTTGCAGATAAAATCAATAATTAAATCAAATTGCCATCGATAGCAAACTTATGAAATAAATAAAAATGTATTTGTTTATTTCGATGCTCATGTAGTTCAAAAAGAAGCCCAAGCATTCGACGCGGCTTTTAGTGGTTAGACTTATTTATTTACATTTTCGCTTATTTCGAATAGATAGTCAGATATCACATTGACTCTGTATTTAGTATGGAATGCAAAGTGCTACCTTCCTTCCTCCGTTAGGTTTTGTTTGATAATGGTACGAATTTAGGCGGCATGTTTTGAACTCTCTTAGATCGACCTTGCCGTAACAAAAATGAGATAAGTAGAAGAGCTGCAGATTTAATATATAGATGTGAAAACCGCAATATTTATCCCCTAGTTATTTTAGAATCAATAAAATTACAAAAAATATTGTTGTTTACACGCACTGTGAGAAGATTTTTAAATGAGGTAATACCTACTCAACCCCCCTGGCCACTTAAAATGTTTACGTCGGTGGGCGCCACGACACCATGCTAACGCGAATTTTATTTGCGCAAATATGGATTTTGTAGCTAAATTTACATAACTAAATTTCACTTCCGTTAAGTTATTTTAAATGACAGGGGAAGGTGTTACTTTTGAAAGACTATGTATATACAGTGTGTTCACGAAAAGAGTATCATAAACTCCAAGCATTAGCGACAACCGACTAGACCAAAAATTACATTTAAGGAAAAACTTGTTCGTTTTTACTGAAAATAAATCAATCAAACTTGCAGCAGAGCCAAAGAATTAATTTATTTCTTTGTATGTTTCCACTATTACGTCATAGCCTATCATAATGCGATTTTCCATAACTTATAACTTGCCATCAGAAAATAATTTTTCGTGTATAACTCTATTACTTGTGTAGATAAACATATCAAATCTTAGATCAGAAAAAAAAGCTAAAAAATGAGCCTGTTCCGGTGGAGCATGTCTACATATGAGACCTGTTGGACTAGTAAAGTTGATGTAAGATCTTGAAAAACTAACATAATATAGAAAATCTACTTGCAGACTCATAATCTGCAGAAAATATACTTTATTCATGTGAAAACTGTTTCCGCTGACTTAGATAATAAAATAAAAATTTCATCTTTTTTAGTCTGCACTGGAAATAACGCAAAATTTCTGGAATTTGATTGATTACTTCACTAAACTACACGCCATAAAAACTAAAATTAAAAAGTACTTTTCTTCCAATTAGAATTGTGTATGCAAAACCATGCCTATTCCGTAATAAACGTAGCATTAACTTCAGAATCAATTCAAAGTAAATACGCATTAATGCCATTGCACGAACGTTCCATTCACAGCTCGATTAAAAACTGCCCTCTCGTTAGCATAAATCCCTGCAAACATGAACAGGAGAAAAAAGTCAAATTGCGTGCAGTGTCCAGCAGTTTCTGCAGCTGTCAATTCATTAGCGATGGCAACCACTAAACTGTGGACAAGATGCGATCTCATACGGCGGGGTCAGAACTACACGTGCTGTATGTTGACTAGGGGTGTAATGGGAGTTACACGGGGGCTACTTCAAGGTGTAAGGGTTCGCTGCACTCGCACGCCCACCTTAATTATACCTACGGTACACTATCCAAATAACGATTCAGATAATGATTTGGAGTATATTGAAAAGTAGCAGTTTTAAAATTATTCAGTGTGGGGCGGGTTAAAATACAGAGTGGGCAGAATTTTCTTGTACGGTGGTGTTAAAGTTCATACCTTAAGTGCAGAATTTCAGCCAAATGGTTATAAGAAATTAAGTAAAACATGTATTTGCTTAATAAGGAAACCTAAATTACTCCAAAAACGCTAATTAACATTGAATTAGCAATTTAGTTCTTCGTTTGGAAGTACTGTTAAAAATCATACTTTTGGTAAAAGTACAATTTGACAACAATACAGGTGTGCATGGGTACTGTGATAAAAATTTCGAAAATCTGTTGTTTGCGTTTTGACACGTGTGTCAAGTAAATCAATTTTGAATTGACATTACGAATCTGCATTAAATTCGCCTCTAATTCGTGTTATTGAGTTCACTTGTGGTCTTGACCATCATTATAGCGTATGCTGTAAACGAGTACGTGGATATGATTGGGATTCTTGCGGAATGTGAGGGAAACTGCAATGAGGCTGCTAGGGTTTGCGCTCAGCGTTTTCCTAATAGAAGACATCCAAACCACGTAGTAATTCGAGCTGCAAATCGGAGATTTCGAGAAACTGAAAATAACCTTCCTGTTCAAAATTGGGATAAAGGTCGACCAAGAACTGTTAGAAACAATAACTTAGAAAAGGAGGTTCTTGATCTGGTAACTGAAGAGTGTGCGTGCTGTTTCTATAGTTGTTGGTGCATCAAAAACCACTGTTCACAAAATCATAAACGATGATGGCCTTTATCCCTAACATAAAGTCAGGGTGCAACATTTATTAGAGGAAGATTATGAAAAACGCATTACCTTGTGCAACTGGTTGTTACAACAACATAGAAGAAACCCAAGATTTGTAAATAATATTTTATGGACAGATGAAGCCACGCCATGCATGAAGGGAAATATCAAGTTAGGTTTTCGGTCAATGTATGGGCAGGAATCGTAGATAACAAATTGATAGGTCCTTTTGTACTACCTCAGCGACTGAACGCTAACAATTACTTGAATTTTCTAAACGACGAACTCCCAACATTCTTAGAAGATATTCCTTTATTGGTTCGCCGCGATATGTGGATGCAGTTAGGCGGGGCGCCATTCCATTATGCGGCTAGAATGAGAAACTGGCTTAGGAAATTTTATCCAAGAAAATGGATCGGCCGCGGAAGTACAGTGGTCTGGACTCCAAGAAGCCCAGATTTAACACCACTGGATCTTCTTGTGGGGCCATTTGAAAAATATGGTGTATGTGACGCCAATTGAAAATGAAGAAAAGCTAGTACTTCGTAGTCGTGAAGCAGCAGCAACCGTTCATGAAGCAATTCTCCAGCGTCACCAACAGCCCATCGTTACAAGGGCAGTCAAATGCCGTGAAGTTGGTGGCAGAAATTGTGAACATGTACTGTGAAATAAGCATTTTTTTTACAAAGCACTGTATCCTAATTTTTACTTTAAACATTTCAACTGTTGGCCTACTGATTTTAGTTTTTTTTAAGTAGCTTCAACAATGTTGCCAAGTTTCAGATTCTTTAACTGGCTCTTATGAGGAAACTAAGCGCGATAGGAAGTTCCTGTTTACTTAACTTAACGGCGCACTCCTCGTATTACGTTCCCATTAGAGGAGTAACAAGACCATAAACCAAAAACATTCACACACCAGGCAAACCAAGCACGGTTTCACACCAACACGGTAACCCGTAGAGTCGGGCCCTATTGTGCATAGCTCAAACTAGCTGAACTTTGCCTCACACTGCCTCGACACTGCGCAAGCGGTACACACGAGGATCACGATAATGAAATGAAATAAACCTAAAAAATAAATTGTAAAAATCAAGTAAAGGTCATGTTCAATTAGTGTTTGTCATCTCCGTTGATTTTGTTTGGGTTGATCTGGTGTCTAACCTCTAAATTCTCCGTTTCGTTTGGCTTGTTCGTAGTCTTAATAATTGTAGAAGGTATTAGAGATATTTATCAAACTTGACTGTGAGTTGTTCGCCTGGAAAACAATAAGATATGAAATTTGTGTATTATGTTCGACAACTGTCAACTAACATGTAATTTTGGAGGTAAATGGACCTTCCAATTGTATGTTTTTTGTGAGTAATATTTGGATATAGGTATGAAGAACATTTTAATATGATTTTGAAAATCATTAATTGTAATATTATTCATTTAAGGTGATTTATGTTAAAAAATGCAATTAATTTTATTTAAAAAAAAATAACTGATAGACCGAGTGAAGTGTCAAAACATTTCATTTTAAATAAGGAATATGTCTATAATTTCAGTTTTGATGTAAATGATATATATTTAAAAAATTATATGTTCTGATTAGGTTAATTTGTGTTAATTCCATTCTGCTTTCCCACTGGTTGAGGAAGACACATATTTTTTGTTTATATCATGATGTTGCCATGGTTATTTGTTGAAAAAAAAGTATAAAGAGTAAAAACAACGGGGACCATAAAAATTTCAAAGTGAACAGATACTCATCTAGCGAGTCAATTGTAGTTTTGTGCGTTTATTATATCCTGCTTGAATAAAACTATGATATTAAGTCTTACGGTTCAAATCAGCGTTATTTGTTGCTTATCTGTGTAAAAAATGGATAAAATTCGGTAAATTAGTCGAAAATCGAAGGTTTTATACATGTTAATTATTTGGGAGATATTCGCATCATATTCTGGAATTGCAACTGGAATAGCAATCGAATTTAATTTAAAATAAATTAAAACAAATAAGTAACATTGAATCAATAACAATTTGAAAAGTGAAGCAAGTTTGGGGTTAACAATTTAAGAAGAAAAGGTGTATAAAGGTGCCAACGTATTTAGGAGTTCATTGGTGTATTTGTATATCTGAAGTAATAAGCAATAAATAATATTATTTGGGTTAATTACCTTGTGAAACGATTTTACGAATACGAAGACACTCAGTCCAAAGTTTTTTCTTAGAAAAAAGCAGCAAGTGATGGACTTTTGTTTTGAAGTTTAAGGTCAATAGGGCGCAGAGTGTCATCCTAATATCATCTAGTGAATTTTACCAACACCAGAAGAAAATAAGCAAGTGCTTCTATGTGAAAACGTATGTACGTTTGAAAGTGCTTTGTTAAATTAGACCTTACTATTTGTTTCATGTAACTTTATAATTTAATTGTTAAAGTTGTTTAACGTTTTATAAGAAAAAAACTTAGATAATCCGATAACAATTAATTCATTTCTTTGTTGCAGCTATATTTTATAAGTTCATGTTGTATTCTGGTATCATTCGCCTTCTTCAGTTAACCAGCGCAAGAATTTAATGGCACTTCCCAAAATTTATGTTATAAACCCTGAGATAAGGTTTCTTTTAAAGTTTATCTTTGAAGTGTGCCCTTTGTGTTGCTTCAACAACTTATGTACTAATATTGTAATATTTTTTTACATATGAAAGGGAGAGATCATCTTTATTACGGGTGCAAGTAAAGCAACATTTTCCCATTTTTCAAATGTAATATTTTTTATACATATGTATTACATCATTCCAATAAAAATTGTACACATCCTTAGTATTTAATATTATATAACAAACATTCTTTCCCTTCTCAATTACCTGGGTTTTTCGGAGTCCGGAGCACTTTCACTCCCATTTCGCCCGGATAATCGAGATTCTACGAATCAAAAGTAAGTAATTTCAAAAGTAGTGAAAAAATAGACTAACTACATTTATGATATATTTGGTCTTAATTTAGTTAACTCGTTTCATCTTATTATAAACTGCCATCCTCTAAGGACATAATACATACAACTACAACTACAATTTATCTAATTTAAAGAATATTCTTTGTTTTGGGTCATATAAAAAAAAGGGATATCATGGATTACCTGCGAAAAAGGCTACACTAGATTTCGAATCCCGATCCCCTTAATAACATGTTATGTGGCAAATCTGTACAAATGTGTCTTTTTTAGGAAATGTAAAAGCCGTCAATCAAGGACATGCGGTTTAATAAAAAAAGGCGTCAGTTTTAATTTAAGCGAAAACATGTTTATTTATGTCTATTATTGGCAATCAGGAATTCTATTTCCACCTATGTATCTATAATTGTTCATTGTCTGGTAGATCTTTATTGTGCTAGCTTGACCATCGAATCTGTGACATAAATTTAATATTGCACACCTCCATATTCTTACAAGATTACAGTGTCTGCATTGTTCTCTTATCATGTAAAATTAAAATCTACAACGAACCAATATTAATTATAATACATTGTTGAATTTAACACACACGATTGGTTGCTATACTTTGTATCGTACATTATATACATATTATCTTTCAATTAGAGTGCTCTCAATAGTTCAATCTTAAACGATTCTTCGTGAAATGAACATCACTGCTATGAAATATAAACACTTACGTGATTAGTTAGTAGTTTACGCACATTTACAAACCGCGCTATTAATTTTCATTCTTGAACTTAATTTCGAATTAAATTGAGAACCACTAGTCGCAAGCATCTTATTGTTGTGGTAGGATTAAATACCGTTTAAATAACTAGTCTACTGCGCCTTAGCAGAAATGTCAAACTAATAAACACAGAAAGGGTTAGAAATACTCAACACATACAAATATCGAAACATATAAAATATCAGTAAATTGTATTACTTTTACGGCAATTTGTATCAACTGGAAAATGTATACATATAAACGTTATTTTTCGCATCCTATACAGTATACAACGTAATTATACTAAAATCATCAGGATGCAGTATAACTACCTCACAAAGCGCTAATCTGTATTAAGGGTATTTTTGGAAAAATAGTCGCTACATTCGGTTAAAGAAGAATTAATTATATAAAATGCACTTCCCATTACTAGAAATCGTATGAAAACACAATTGAAGAAATACAAAACCCAGCGATATACATACATGATATCCCATCTTCCAAATATGAAGAAAAGGAGAGAAATCTTAGACGTCTTACATTAGAAAATGGAGAATATTAAGAGTGGAAATAGAAAAAGAAGGTGATTTATTTGTAACTTCTATTTTTACAAAATGATTTTCTATTGATAAAGAAACTTTCTTTCGCAGAAATCACTTTGTATCGCGCGCTCAATCATTTCCGGACTGATACTTTCCATTTCTAAAGAAATCCGACGCTTCAAATCATCTGAATTGTTTGGTCTACTAATGCAAACTCCCGATTTCACATGACCCCATAGAAAGAAATCTAGTAGCGTTAAGTCAGGCTATTGTGCAGGCCACTCACATGGTCCTCCCTGTTCTTTCATCGGGATCGTGCGATCCAGTTTACATTAGTTGGTTTTTTAAACATAAGATATTGGACGATTTAAAGCGTCAGATACGTTTAAAAATGGAAAGTATCAGCTCGGAGATTATTAAGCATGCGATACAAAGTGATTTCTTTGAAAGAATGTTTCTTTATCAGGAGAAATAATTTTGTTTGTAATAAAGCATCGAAAATTACTGGGCGTACGATACAAAATGCTTACACACGTGCAGGTCCATGTCAACTGGTTAATGGAAGATAATCTAAAAATTTCCGTTGGGTAATTGTTTTCATAATGTTCTTATTTTATTTAAAAATAAATTCTGAATTGTTTGAACTTGATATGAATTTTTCTTCAATTGTTATGTGAGGTATATCAACTGTTTATATCACAATTTAACTGGGGAGGAGATCTATCAAAATAATGAGGAAAAATAGGGTTGCGATTAAGAAAAATTGCGGAAGACGGTAGAAAAACTTTATCACCACGCTATATGTAAAACCAAACGAAATTGTCATGGATTTGTTTTTTGTAATTTCGAAAATGTAGTAACTTATTATATAAAAATTATTGAACACGTATTCATTTGGTAACAAAGATTTAAATATGTAAATAGATATAAAGACTAAATAGACTTTCGCCAGTGTTTCAAATCTATGCGTTATTTTGAGACAAAATAGTACCTATCTTAAAGTAATTTTATTTAATTCAACGATTTTTGCTAATTTTATATTTTTAAAATAGTATTTTGCAAAGTAATAGAGAAGTTCTGCTCAAACTGCTAAAAAAGTGGGATATAATTTAATAAATGCCTCTCGAAACGGCTCTGTGTGTGAATTTTCAAGTAATAAAAAACGTTTGTTCTAATAAGAAACTAACTGTCTTGAAATTTAAAACAACATTTTGCTTCTACGAACGAATATTTTAACAAGGAGAAAATTTAAATATCGTAGAAAATTAACCACTCCATATCTACAGCCAACCTTTTGTGAAAATTAAAATTATTCAAATGCAAATCACGCTTTTTGCATATAAATCTACTTCAAAGGTTTCTACGCTTTTTGATAGATCCCTTTTAATTTTAGCAGTCGCCTTTTCTGTATGATTGATGTTGCCAGTGTTTAAAATTTGAACTTGTATTTTATCGCTTAAACTTCACCCGTTCCACAGAAAAATTATAACTGTAAAATATAGAATAGGCTGTTAGTTACTATTGGTTTCAAATCTTCATGGGTCCGCTACTACTAAAAGGGTAATGCACAGGTGATCAAAGAATGCTTATGGTTTGCTCAAATATTAACATACGTTCCTCCAAACAAGACAATGCAAGAGTAATTTACCATAAATACCCAAGTGGATTCAGTGAAAACCCTGACTTCGTTCATAATAAAAAATATAACGCTGCTCCCCATTAAATCCTCCTCTAAATCCCATGACTCATCACCAAAGGGAATCTGTTGGATCATTATTACGGGCATCGCGACGTACGCCATCTGACATCACTGATTCGTCATCTGTAATGCGATTTATGCGGATTTGTTCAGCGTCGACGCATTTTATTACGATTTTCTGGTAAGTCAGTTCTCATATTTGATGTTTGCTTCATCATTTAGGAAACAGTGAGGTTCGTGAAGTAGGTAGCTTTTTCCGAATCTAAATTATTCACGCTTATCATCAGGCATCATTTTGAATAGTGAAAATTTTTTCCTGTATTTAAGAAGAGTGAAAGGTCTTTTCGACGATAATATTATCCAGTTGAATATTAACGCAATTTAAACTGTCGTTGCAGAGATGTTTTAGATGAGAAAATAACTAGCACATTTTATTGGAAACGATTAGTTTTTTGCAAATATCCTCGGACACGTCAATTTTATTTGATAAAAGCACACATTTTTATACCAAATTCAATTTCTAACAGTCATTTGTTTTTGAGTGATGACGTCATCATCTTTTTTTTTAATGGCAACTCCTATGTGTTTTGACGGATTCGGATAGAGGACATTTTTCTGGGTATGGCACTGTAAAAAAAGTGGCATGTTGAAGAGGAAAGTCTTCGAGATATTTAAGAAAGTTTCAAAACAATGAAATAAATTTGTTAAAATGAAAGGAAAAGAAAAACGTAGAATAAAAATTAAAGATTAGAGACAAGCCACTTTATTAGTTACAAATTAAGTTATTTTACTAAACTAAAATAAAAAAATAATATAATTACAATAAATGTTCAAATTGCTGTAATAAATTGTATTATCTGTCGCATTGACTGACAGGTGCCGTATCTAGCCACATGCTCTCCTTAACTGTACTTACATTTTGCAATGGCCCATTTAACCGAAAAACAACATCGAGATTTTGATGATGGTCGGTTAGGGAGATTATACGCGTACCCATCAACAAGTCCTCGCGCTCTTCAATGAAAAGTATCCCGAAAGACCTATCACACAATCAGCAGCGAGTAAAATTGAGAAGAAGTTTCGGGAAAATGGAAATGTCAGAGATATTGCTAAGAGTGGACGCCCCGAAGTCGAAGAGAATGTTAAATGGAATGTGCTTTTACACGTGCAGAAAAATCACCATGTAACTCGTCGTCAGATTGTTGCGGATAACACGATAAGCATTTTTTCGGTATCACGTATTTTGAAAAAAGAAAAGTACCATCCGTATAAAGTTAGTTTGGTGCACGAATTAAAAGAGGATGACTTTGATCGGCGAATCCAATTCTGTGAAACAATGATGAACAATATTATTGAAAATCGAATACGACTGGCAGACATTTTATTTTCCGATGAAGTAACATTTCATTTGAACGGCACTGTCAACAGACAGAATACAAGGTATTGGGCAACTGAAAATCCACATTGGATGATGGAAGCACACACGCAATTTCTACAAAAAATTAACGTTTGGGTTGGTATTATTGGAAACCGTGTGATTGATTGGACCGTTTTTCTTTGACGGTAATTTAACTGGAGATATGTATCTGACCTTCCTTCGAGATGATCTGATACCTGCTCTTGCCGTGTTGTTTCCAAACCATGACCTGACCTTCCACATCCAACAATTTGGTATCCGCAAGACGGAGCTCCATCACATTATACAGTGGCTGTACGGAATTATCGAAATGACGTATTTCCTCAGCGATGGATTGGAAGACGAGGCGCGATCGAATGGCCTGCAAGATCCACGGACCTCACGTTTTTAGATTTTTTCTTGTGGGGCTACGTGAAAAGCAAAGTATACTAAAATAAACCTCTACATTTAGGCCACTTAAAAAATCGAATACGTATGGTTACTACATCAATTCAGGCGAGCGTGATCGAAAATGTTGTAGAAGCATTTTGGAATCGGCTCGCCCATTGTCAGGAAGTTATCGGAGAGCAATTTGAACATTTATTGTAATTATTTTATTTTTTTATTTTAGTTTAGTAAAATAATTTAATTTGTAACTAATAAAGTGGCTTTTCTCGCATCTTTAATTTTTATTCTACGTTTTTCTTTTCCTTTCATTTTAACAATTTATTCCATGGTTTTGAAACTTTCTCAAATATCTCGAAGACTTTCCTCTTCAACATGCCACTTTTTTTACAGTGCCATACGCAAAAAAATGTCCTCTATCCGAATCCGCCAAAAAACATAGGAGTTGCCATTTACAAAAAAAGATGATGACGTCATCACTCAAAAACAAATGAAGGTCAGAAATTGAATTTGCTATAAAAATGTGTGCATTTATGAAATAAAATTGACGTGTCCGAGGATATTTGCAAACAACTATTCGTTTCGAGTAAGATGAATTTATTCCATACTTTTCATACGCACTGTATAATGTTTTTATACGTCACACCGACTTAATCGGGAATTAATTTATTACTTTTGATTCTTAGGGTAGCTATCTGTCTGGAAGTCATACATATCCATATCAGCATAACTTTCACAGGAAAAGGAAAAAGATATAGAGTGTAAGGACAACTTTATATTTATGAATATTACTGCTTCTAATTGCTAAACTAGAAACAGAAATAGCCATATAGCTAAGAAACCAGCACAGAAATTAAATTTCTAGGCAACCAGCCAAAAGAAAATATAAGAAAAATGTTCAAATACAATAAAATCTAGAAATGATCTGCGAGATCGGTTGGAAGACGAAATCATGCAATCAACCAACCAACCAAACATTTAGGAATATAAAATATCCCAAATGCTTAAGAATGATTAAAAGACGTTAATTAAATAATTATTTCCTACCCAGGTTTAGTTCGCATGAGGACTTGTTTTGACGTACTTGCGTATTCAACGACTTTGTAAGTACATACTTGCTCAAGCAGTAGTGCAAGTATGCAAGTACTTCTAAACAACATTACAAGTCTAAAAAGCTAGCAGAAGCATTTGAAACATGGAGCCAAGTGGCTGGCCGTAGAAAACGTTTAGCGGTTATTCGTATAAGAAAATCAAAAACTGCTTATAGAATGTTCAACTTAAAAACAAACAAACCCCTAAATGTTACTGCAATGTACCGTAAAAATAAAGAGTAGACAATAATATAACCTTATGAACGTATTTGCGAGCACTTAAAAGCAACCTCTTGTACAAGCAAAACTTGCATAATGTAAATGAAGACTCAACACAAGTGAAATATTCAGACACATCGAAAACGTGGAATCTAAATTGCCAAGGTCTTAATTAACTATGCAGACAAACAATCATGCAATCATGTGGGCGAACGATTATCTAGATCGAATTTAACGGAATCAAAAATGAATTCCCTGAACACTAGGAGATTAAAATTCTTGAAAACAAAGAGAAAAATTGATATTTCATTTACCAATAAAAAAAATAGCTCTTTGAAAAGATTGTATGATTGTGAAATAAATGTACGCTTTTCTTATTTTTAACACGGTTTACCTATAAGGATATTTATTTGTTGCATTTTTTTGCAAAACCTAAAACCTGCATTGTTTATTTACAATCATTCCTTTTTATAATGTTTAACGTAGTAGTATTATAATTTAGTGGATTTCGACTATGGCAAGATTACCACCAATTTTGCATTTGCTTTTACCTCAAAACACTAGAATGAACTTTAGGTATAACTATTAAAAGTACATACCACAGCAAATTTAATTTTCTGTTCGAATTGGACGAAAACCACGTCATCATTCTCATTCTAAATGAAACACCTTGTATATCGTTATTTATATTAATAGATAATTGTATTGAGTACAGTGACATAATATACGTAAGACTATACCGAAACAAATTCAAATTCTCCGTCCAATTGCAAGCGCTGAATTTTTATCACTGACCATTTACTCTTACTTATCATCCGCCCCATAATAATATGCATTTATGGGTATTATAAAGGAAGGGGCGGGGTAAGCGTAAATGGTTCAGCGAAAATATTTGTATTTGCAACCTGAAGAAAACAAGTTCATATTGGGAAAGAGTTAATGTTCTTCTGTACTCGCTAGCACCAAGTATTTCAATGTTATTTTAAGATAAAATATATCGTAAGAGCAATAAAAACCCAAGTCAACGACGCCCTTGGACTTTTAAAGTCTTGTCTTAGATTACTCTGTAATCAATGTTTGTCTATACTTTTAGTTAGCTATATTCAAGGTTGCATTGTCGTCTAAAGTGTTGTGCGGTCCCTGTGGTCGAAGTAGTGAAGTTGTGCAATTATGTAAATAAACGTTTATTTGAAATAAAATGCATACAGATTTACACAACAAAGGGACCTCGATAGGGCAGTGGGAACAAGCGCTGTCAGTCGAGGTCACGTGTAATGCGGCTCAGTCGACCGGGGGCCCAAACCCCGGCTGAGGCGACGATCGTATTTCACTTAGTTAAATTTAGGGTGCATGTTGCATGAATGGCTTGTAAGGCACGCCCGCACCCCCCTGAAGTAATGCGAAAGCGATTCCGGAATGGGGGGGGAATGATAAAAAAATTACACAACAAAAAATTTTATAAAAGATGTTGAAAATGTTGACCATCGTTTTCTAAACATAAATGCACTCTTAAGATTTTCAAATATATTCACCAGAGTATCAGGGGTAGGTACGTTCATTTAACTTTTGTGAAACAGCATTTTGTAAATCTTCTTGGTTCTGGGGTTTATTACTAAAAATATTGTTTGTTTAGATAAGGGAATAGAAAGAAGTCTGGAACTGTAAGATCAGGTGAATTCAATCGAAACAAATGTCTACTAATTAACCGATCATCATAAAATTTCTGTAAAAATTGTTTGACACGATTAGCAGTAGGAAGTAACCATTTATAATTTTATCATCGTGCAGTTCATTGAAGAAGAGGGTTAAAATATTCGGAAGATAATAATCGGCAGTTATATTTTCTGCAAAATACTTGTAAACTATTCGTCTTCTTGAAAGAGCGACCCATAAACTGATCTTTTGTGGATCTAACGGTGTTTTCTCAAACATATGCGGATTATCTGCTGTCCATATTCTCATATTTTGGCTGTTATGATACTCATGAGGTGAAACCAAGCTTCATCCCTGAACCAAGTAAGATCCAGTATGTCATTATTATTTGTGTTGTTTAAAAACCGGTGACAATAATTTGTTCTAGGTTGGAAATCATGTGGTAAAAGTTGATGAACCATTTGTAATTAGTATGGAAACATGCACAATTATTTTTTTAATATTGTTCGAGAAGTATCGTATGACAAATCAATTTCTTGGCTTAGTTTTTTGGTCAGCTTAGAAGAAGTTGCTTTCATGATATCCCTGACATTATCAATAACTTCTGCAGTTCTTTTCACAGGTCTTCCTGATCCCTTTTTCCTTTCAACACTTCCACTTTTTCTAAAATTATTCCCAATAATTTTGCCAGTTTGATAGAAATTGTTATAAGTAAAGTTTGCAGCCTCATTCGGTTAACGCTGTTGAAATTTTGTGAAAGAGGATTGAAATGAATGTTGCCATTCATGATTTTCATTCTTTGCACCATTATGAAAATAATATTCTAGTACGTCTAGTTGCACTGTTAACATCTTTAAATTCACAGTATTGTAATATGTAATTGTAATTACTTAATCAATTAATTAAATAAATAACTTAATAAACTTTAATATTTAAACTGTCAATTATGAATGTATGACAGTTAAAAATATTTGTAATGTTTACATCTTTATAATTACAGATTAATATAAAATTAATATAAAATAAGACTTTAAAATTCCAAGGGTCTGACTTGGGATTTTATTTTTCTCACGGTGTAACGGCCTATAAGTAAAAAACTTAAGATCATCTTGGAGCTTCCAACGCCAATGTAGTTTAATAATACGATTAGTATATCTGACACGTAAAGATGTAAGGCAATACCATACTAAATATTGAACGAGAGAACTACTGGCAGAAACAAACCCTTACAGCAGGATTCAATCAATGCATAATCCACCAAACTAAAAACTTCGATTCTAACAGCAAAGCCTTCTCTAATCATTAATTTACAGCGAAGACCTACCAAATCCCAAGTCTCTCTATTCTACGAAATAGAAATGAATTCATTCGATGATTTATTACAAATTTCTCGATTTCATATAATTTCAGAGAAAACCCTATATATACGCCACTGGAAGAGAGTATACTAGGGATCAACTTCCTCGTATTTTCATCCGCCACTACAAGTACTACCACAGCAAAATTACACATTGTTTTAGTCAGGCAGAAAATTGAGTTAAATGAAAGAGATCATGGCTTATTTTTACGAGACTGATTAATGTAGGATAGTCTGAACAAGACTGACTCACTCCTGGATTTGCAGGATTTAATTAAGTTGCGCCTACCGGAACTAGGTCGTATTTGCATTCTGTATGCCAGTCATATTGATTTTGTTAAAATTACCATGTGTATCTATTTTGTTTAAAAAACTATTAAAGTTGAGTTTAACACTGCTTTATTGTTTTAATTCTACTATTCTTTCTAGACTAAACACCAACTTTTCTTCAGCTCCTCGGGGATTTTTCGGTGGTGTAATCACTATTACATTATCATTTTGTCTAATTTTAGTAAGCTACACCTAAAAATAATACTAGTGCATAATTTTAGAATATTTATAATGAGGACAGACATTAACCCAGTTTTTGTGAAAACAAAACGGGAGAACCGCGTAAAGAACTGGCCTGCCAAAACATTAGGTTCAAATAAATATTTTTGTCGGAGTATATAAATTTTCTGGTCGCCTTTTATAATAGAACATTATCAGCACATTATTCAGACATAACAACTTTACGCTATTTGTGATTTTCTGTATTTTGCATGCGTAACGCACGAAAACTTAATAATTTTTAAAGTTTATCCCGGTAAAATACCTTCTCTTTTTAGGAAAATCTGTTCCACAAGTACCTATACATATGTATTTGATATCGCAGCGGTCGTGGGATAGAGGCTAGCGTGTTAGACTTCAACTCGGAAGGTCTGGGGTTTAATTCGCCATCTAGGAACATTTTTTAAGCGCCTGTAGGTGCTCTATATCTGTGCTTCATAATTATTATAAAAACTGTAAAAAATGGTATAAGAAGCTCAAAAATACTGTGTAGTAAGTTTTGTTGAAGAAACATATTTTGCATTTCCCCTCAATTCTTTCACTACAAACGCTTATACAGTGCCAAAGGTCATGTTACAAGATCTCTAAATAAAATATACACTTATAATTTTTTATGTCTTTAGTTTTCATTATTTAATGTAATATGTTCATACATAAATACAATATTATACGATTATTTTTTTTTATATTAGTTTGTGTCCGGATCAGCCGTTTTAGGTATTTCACACCAAAGCGATAGACCTACAAGGCCTGTGAAAGCTCCAGTCCAATAGTAAACAATTATTAAACCAACGAGATATAAACTTGTTATTCAGACATGGGAACTAAATAAAGACAATAGAACTAATGACTAAATGTATATAAATTTAATAAAAATTACTTAATAAAGATGAAGCATGTTTGAACATAAAAGCTGACAATACTGTTTCTATTCTATTCTGCATCACTTCAAATATGTGTGAACCCAATAGTGGCAAGCAAACTTAAATTACCTGATATGTGAAGCAGCAAACATACAAAAAAGTT
>JABXWE010006782.1:0-38798 GCA_014611495.1 Limonius californicus
ACATATAATTTTATTTCTAAATTGTTGTTTTCATAATAATGAATCATAGTTTATAATTTAGCTGATTTATAGTGATAACTGTATTGCTGTAATTTTGTTAATAGAATAAAATGTATTAAAAATGTTTTGTTATTTGTGAATGTTAATGCGTATATTTGTTTTTAACTTTTTAAGTTTTTAAAGTCGATTTTGAACATATGCTATTGCATATTTTCAGAATTTACTGCATATATTTAAAAAATAGTGTGCATATATATGCGCATATTTCCGCAATAATTGACTGCATATATTCCGTTCTCTAGTAATGACACATCTCAATAGCGCCAACTGGTGGTTGTTCAACTTAAAAGGCTGCCCTCGTATACGATATATTTCATTACCATAGGCGAGTACCTCTTTACTCCGTTTACTGTATACGTAACATCGACGATATATGTTAGGGTAAAAACATTAAAATACTTCAACTATTAACGATAAACTATATATTTTGCACATATCTATACAAATAGTAGCACAAAACATTTCCTAATCTATGGGGTCATGTAAAATAGACTCGTTCACACGAACAGTGGCTCTCCTAAATTATAGTAATAATTATGATTAGTTTGTGGAACACAATTTTAATTACTTTACTATTTTAGTCATATTTACAATGTAGTAGGAATAAATGCTAAAGACAGCGGCATTTAATTGTCTACTCTACTATCACAGCAGTTGGAGCTGATAGTATACAAAAATTCGTGATTTATTTAATTTACCTACTTACCTACTGAATGTATGGAAACTGAAAGTCGCAAGGGATGTCATGTATATGCAGGAGCGGACTGGCCCTAAATTTAGTAATTTATTTAAACTATTAATCGCATTCCAAATTGCCCTAAGATTACATAAAATTATATACAGACCCCCTTTGCTGTTAAAAATAAAGTAGTTTGTATTATGTATACTGTATTTCTTTTTTATATATCTTTATATTACACTTCCGGTTTTATCGAAAATCATGAACCCATACATTTTTGAAGATACACTATAAACTCCGTTGTAGTTCCTGAGTATAAAGAGATCAAGCACAAAAATTGTTCATTATATTCAATATAAAAAAATATTAAAAATGGTATCATCTAAGTAAATATCAGACACTAACATAGCTTTTATAGTCATAAAGGTGATTTAATTTCCGGTAATTCGTATGGCCGTGGTAGAACCGGTCAAATCGGAAGTGCAAGCAATGGTTTAACAGTTTCATGCGAATGGCAATTTATTACAATGTGTGAATATGAAAAAAACTAAATTATAGGCCCATCCGCTGAAAGGTTCATTAAAAAAGTTAGTCCGCCCCTGACAATACGCTGGAAGAAAATACTTGTAAATAAAGCTAGACAGTTGATGCACACACAGAAGGGCACCAAATTTTAATTAATAAGTACCGTAAAGTATCCCAAAAATTAATAATACTAAAAAATAAAATTCCCTGCTAGAAAACAGACGCTCAGTACATTCTTTTGATAGATATAAATGCCTCCCACAACTTTCTTAAAGGAACCGGGCGAATTTTAGCTAACAATTGTCTAACCTATGGGAGAGTTAATATGTAATGGCAGGCTTATAAAATTGCACCCGTGTTACCAATACCATCATTGATTTAATATTAAGCAGATTGACAAGCCGCTGAATTAAGCCGGCACATTTTCATATTGCGAAAATTCTATTTAACGCAGTCACCAACACCCTTATCAATCTATTAAATATATAATCAATGGTTATATTTGAAAATTTTAGGTAAGAATTGTAAATACTATTGCACGTCACATCTTTTTAACAGAAGGTGTTCCAACGCCTATTAGGTCACTTAAATCTTTACAAAAATCGCCGTGATGTCCTATTTTATAGAATAGGGCCCTGTATGGGACAGTTATTAAAACGTTTTAATGTTGTATATGTAGTTTATTTAGAGTTTTCTATGTAATTCTCATAAAAATGTACGAGATAAACTTCTAATCAATGGTACTTTTATAGATTGGAATCCTTTCTATCAGTCCTATCACTGATATTATTAAAATTATTAAAAAAAATTTAAAATTAAGGCACAAATGAACATTGTTTAAATGGAATAAACTTATTGGGGATTTTTAAAAAGCGTTGGAACACCATGCCTGTACCCATATTGACTATTAGAAGTACAATGTTTAAGTACAGATGATCGTGGCTCACAAATGGTAACCTTGAATTAGTTTTTGAAGGTCAAACATAAAATAAAATGGCGCAACGCTTAATTGCAGACGGATATGTAATTTTTAATTTGAATTTGTTCCTAAAGTTGTTCCTAATACACATAAATTTATTGACCGGCATTTTAATGGTGTTAAGGCAAGGGGAAGACTATCCAAGTCCAACGTCCAGCGTCATCATGACCAAGAAACCCAAGATGGCACCCCACGTCGCCAATTTCCCATTGTTGCTGTAAAAACAATAAAATCGTGATACAAAACGTCGATATGTATCTGCACACAGAAAGTTGTATTGGTTAGTGCGAGGGTGTAGTTAGTTCAAGCAGGAAAATATGTGGATATTAATCGCACAGCAGCAGCTAGATTCGAACACACAATCACGTAATGTGAAGATTAAAAGATAAAAAAGGCAACAGTCGATTAATTTTCTGTTTTAGCTATAAAACGGATGTGGAAAAACAATCTGGTATGCCATGAAATGCGAACCACAAAAGCCACACGCACAGTGCAACAATTAACTTTATGGGAATTCATGTCCTTGTTGGGTATTATTTAATAGCGTAAAATTGTAAAAATCGAATTTCAAAATATTTAAATTTAAATTTGCTTAAAATGTTCATCGATTTTCCTCCGAAAGTTCACACACACGGACAATTACCGATGGCAACACAAACAACGATAACCTCTATCGAAAGACTTTAAAAATATGTTCAACTAACTGCTTGGGTCAATTACTCGACCAATGTGCAAAGGACAGTCGTCTGTCGTATTTATAGAAGAGAACGTCGAGAAAACGAGTTTATTTTTGTAATAATGGAATACCTGCCTACACACAACAAAAAAAATGAACTACCTAATCGTGATAAATAATACGTCGTAGGAGTCACTGAAAATAATTTGGAGTATTGAAGTTTTTATTTGGGTCCACATACAGGCTGGACATAAAATACGTATTCCTCAAACTGCGAGTGATACAAAAAATTAACTACTCGATCGTGATCAATAATACAGTGGAAGTTAGTAAAAATTTAGAAGTTTTTACTATCTAATTGACATCGAAATTTCTAGGATTAAAGCTCCTACTGATGTTAATATATAGGATAGTAATAATTTGCAATATTTAAACTTTTGTGTAAGTTAATATACGGGGAATATTAAAACAGCATTCTCCCAATTGTGAGCAAGACAAACAATATATACACATAAATAACATACCATAGGAGTAATTAAATATGGATGTGTATCTATCAGATAATAAACAGGGTGTATTTTTGAATTAGGTGGTCCACAAAATAATGAAAATGTCTATTCGTAATAAATCACATGCATTGGGCATAAAGGGAAATAATTTAAAATATTGAAACTTTCAATTTTATTGATTGAATATAGAGTGGATCAGCGAATGTATTGTTTCAATCATAAGCAATACAAAGAAACGAATCATTCGAATAAAGTAGGACCAAACGTTTAGTAGCCAATGTTTACATCCCTACTCAAATGCTATTACAAGTCAGCAGGTAACATGTATCTCTCAACAATAGCGTTGGTGCTTGTTGGTCTGTGGTCAGGGCCCCATTTAACTTTCTTGGCAATGGCTGTAAAACCCGGCGATGCAACTTTTTATTGAAACTGGGTATAATAATTATAATATGTATTACAAAATGTTATAATAAAAGTATCTAGGTATGAACGACCATCTATTCTGTGAATATTTTTAAATATCTTAACGTTACAGTGAGCGCTGTTGTCCACTAACGATGTAGGTAAATTTGTGTTAAATTTGTATTACAACATGAATCATTTGTTTCGAAATTCAGTCGTAATTTTGACCAGTCGCAGTTACATCATGGTTTTCTGGAGACCTTTCGAAAGCGACGATAATAATCAAATTATGGAAATTGCAAGCAGTGATACCGACGAAGACATTGATGTTGTCAATAGTAGTGAAAGTGAATGTATAAATTTAATTATAACACGCCAGCATCTTCCCGTTGAAGCGCAGCAAATAATTTTAAACATTTATAAAAACTTAAATCCGAACTCGGGCAGTCAGTAGTACAGTGAGAAAAATTATAAACAGGCGTGATACACACCGCAAGAAAAGAACTACTCGGAAATTTTCTAGGATTGATGTAGGAATCAGGGAAACCGTAAGAGATACTATTTATAATTTTTATAACAAGAAATTAGTTCCCACTGTAAGCGATATATATCAAGAAATTAGATCAGAACAAATGTACTTTCCTTACAAAAGTCCCGAAACATTATGGTGTTTGATAGCAGATATGGTTAGACTGATAAATACAACGAAAACCGTCCGACGTTCTAGAGAAAAGCGCATAATAATTATCCATTCTGGTAGTGAAGATGGTTTCGTTAGCAACTGTTTAAAATTATCAGCAAAAAATATTAGCAGTTCCAACGCAGATTACCACCAAGATATGGACATCGAAATGTTTGACGATTTGTTTTGCACAAATTTTCCTGAATACGTTATTGATCGCCTACCTGCAACGACCCTAACACTTGCATCGTATTTTTAAGTCAACAGCTTAACATTAGCTACTAAAACTTTGGTCCAACTTTACTATAATCAATACAATCAAATAGTCGTATTTAAACCAACTATTACCTGAATTTTTAAAGAGCGGCATTTGTTAAATTCACTTGGTAGTTTTCAAAAACAGTCGGTTGAAAGTTCTATTAGTGCATATTTACACAAAAAGCGATACTTGGTCCTGATATATAGGGTGTCCCATTTTCCACTTGGGGATTTGAATTTGGCGCCATTTTCTAACCGTCGAACCAAAAATTGCTTTACTTAACAGCCATCTTTTAAGAAGTAAATTTATCGCGCTGTGTTTCAGAACGGAAAAACGTTTAATCATCTTCCGAACCTTTTAGGAAAATTTTCGTTATGTAATAAATACAATTTGCAAATAAATAAAATTTCCTGACCGTGCCATTTCTCCAAATGATAATATAGTTCTTCCGATCAGCATTTTTTAGTTTCGGATTAGCGCTTTATTTGCATACCACAAACTGAACGCATTTCTGTTTTTGTTAGTTGCTCGCGGATTCATATTTCCGACGAAGATGTACATCGTTGTGACATCTGCGAACGAAACAATACCAACACTGTATGTGTGACGTGTTCTATCGACTGACACGTTTAGTAGAAAGAAACAGAGATACTTGAAGAATGTCGGGCTGATGCAGCCAAACGTCACTACTTAAATCTGTTTCCAGCAGTATTTAACATGTTTTGGAGGTTTATACGGCAATATTTTATTTTCCAAAGTTACCTGTACGAGTTTTTATTTACAATGTTGTTTACTGCTGAAATTTATTTTATACACTTTGGGAACCTTGTAATTACAGTTACTGGAATGTATTCTTGAAAATGGTAAATGGTAAAACAGGCGTAAAGAGTATGAGTAAAATATATAATGACTTTTTTTTTAACGTAGATTCTGTACACTACATCTCTAACTGTCATTTTTAATGTTTCGGGCATATCTTCAGTTTTTAACTTTTTTCTGGAGCTGTGCACTTTTTTTATTAATGACAGGTTGTCTTTCCTTTGCTGCACTATTTTTCGTATGGTGGGTAAACTTATTTTTAATGCATTTGCAATTCGTTCCCGAACCGCTACAACGTCGCGTAATAGGACAAAATTGTCTTTTTCGCACGTAAAATAATCGAATAGATTTAACACAAATTGTTGACACTGCGCATTCAAAAAATTTCCGGACATTTCTAACAGCGTTTTCTTTTTACAATAGTAAACACCAACTAACATCCAATGTTAAACTGGCTCAGTACAATCGTGTTTTCAAGAATACATTCCAGTAACTGTAATTACCTTGGCCTTAATGGCTTTATAACAAAAACGCCACTACCTTATCTTCAACCTCTTAATATCAATTTCCACAAACCCAAACAAACCGGGATATCTGCAAAACCATTTCCCGGCAAAAATAAAGGTTCCGAAAGGTATAAAATAAATTTCAGCAATAAACAACAAGGTAACTTTAAAAATAAAATATTGACATATAAACCTCCAAAACATTTTAAATACTGCTGGAAACAGATTTAAGTAGTGACCTGCGCATCTGCGCGACATTCTTCAAGTATCTCTGTTTCTTTCTACTAAACGTGTCAGCCGGCACAATACGTCACACGTAGAGTGTTGGTGTTGTTTCGTTTGCAGATCTCACTACGACATACGTCTTTGTCGGAAATATGAATCTGCGAGCAACTAACAAAGACAGAAATGCGTTCAGTTTGTGTAATGCAAATAAAGCGCTAATCCGAAACTGAAAAATGCTCATCGTAAGAATTATAGCAATTGCGCTGTGAGATCGTGCGATCTAAGGCTTCTCGACTTTTTCTTTAGGGACTTTATAATCCACGAGCTCAAGACCAATATTCGTCGAGTTCCTGACGAAATTCGGTGAAAATGTAATAACAAATTTCTCCCGAAGAGTGGTCATCTGCAGGAACAGCCCATGGGACATTGGCAGCTATTTTATTTCGACCATTATTTCAAAGTCTCATTAAGTTTAAATGAGTATACAGCCATGTGCTTTATTGAAAAACAAAACGACAAGTTCAAAATGGGACACCCTTTATAATAATACAGTAAAAGTGTCTAAAAATAATTTAGAATATTGCAGGTTGCTGGGGTTGAAGTAAAAACGCAGTTTTCAAAATAAATTCTTCAAATTGTATGAGAATAATAAGACGTAGAAGAAAATAGTTATGAAAAATACCGTTCTTACTTTAGTTAATATACAGAGTGGACTTAAAAATGTAATCTATAAATTACGAGCAATACAAAAGGGAATTATCTATGTTGGTAAATAAATGGTCAGAGCAGTTCCTGCGTATGATATGGAACGTTAGATTTATCATTAGTTAATATACAGGGTGGTTTTGAAACACATGTTCTTCAAACTATTAGATATTCGAAACCACCAATAGTAATACTCGAAAATTATACCCTACTCTAAAAACAATTTAAACATTAAAGTTTAGAATTTAGTAAATATACAAGGCGGGTAAACAAATGTACTCATTTTCTAAATCATGCGAAATATTAGAAAAACTTATATTTAACAATTATACAATCTAGTGGTTATTGAAAATAATTTCAAATATTGCAAAGATATAAAAAGAACTATTTAAATTGTGAGAAATATAAAAAATTGAATCATCTGATCGGGACAAATAATACAGCGTGGAAGCATCAAAGCTTTGATTAGTATCCAGGTCAAATAGAAACACTGTAGTATTAGTGGAAAAACAATGACATACCTAATATTAATAAATAATATACTTTACAAGTTAACAAATACAATTTAAAACCTGAAAGCTTTTATTTCATACAGGGCGGGCACTATAATTATATTACATCGATAATAATCATAATAAACCTCAGAAAACCTGACAATAATTTAGAATATTGAAAAGTTTGTTTAAATAGATTTACACAATAAATAAAAAAAATGATGAGAATTGAAAACTATGATTATGCTAAAACAACTTAAGGTAGCAGTTTGTATCTAAGATAATATACAGTGAGGACAAGAACGTTATTTTTCAAATTATGGTTGACACACAAAAAAAGATATGAGAGTAATTTTATTGTACTAATCATTTTGTTAATATAACTTATTACATGCTTTAAACTACAATTTAGATGTTTTTGGAAGAACCATTTTTTGATTTTTGAAATATCATTTTATTATAATAAACTACTACTTCTTGTAAGTGACTGCTGTGTTTCAACGGTTTTGTCTACATATACAGGGTGTTAGTATAAAAACATACAAAGTGTTATATCTCTGGACGTAAGAGGCTTTAAACATTTCAAGAAACCGTTTCTACGACATGGCTAGACTTACGATAATTATGCATTTGCATATTTGCATATGGAAATGCATTTTAAACATTTTTGGTAATAAATGCATATTTTAATTGTTTTGAGCATTAATGTATAGTTTGCAGCATTTGTCCGTTTAAATTAAATATTTATACAATTTTTTGTTATCAGGTACAGATTTACTCCCTCAAGCAGTCTGGGAATTTTAAATATTCTTAACTCATTCATTCTGCATTTTCAATAGGTAGGTACTTTCTTAGTTGTTAAGCTTCGAAAAACCAGAATACTTGGAAATGCTAAGAGGATTACCAGGGTTTGAGTGGCCCTGTTGCGTTAACGGGAAAACCTGTGAAAGTTGAAAGTTTAACAATTCATCATTTCATCTACAATCAGTTATTCCAATAGTGTGTTAACATCTTCATGGTACCGAAAGAAAAAAAGTATATAAGTGCTATTTTAAACTAGTTTGTGAGGGACTACAATGATTTCACAACAGATGGGTGTTTGTTATTTGGTAAATACTGCAAAGTTCCTGTTGCGGCAACGAAAAAGTTCCTAGTTACGCAGCATCTCTAAACCGGAAAACATGCAAATAATAAAATCGAAAAAGAGAGAATAACCAACGGCAAGTGTTCATTTCTGCTTTTTACAAATTAAGAGAAACGTAAATAATCGCAGTATTTGGGTGTCTTTCGATAAAATAACCGATGCAGAACAAAGATGCGTCGCAAATTTTGTGTTTGGTATATCAGGGGTTAACGAAGAAAAACTTTAAAAGTCTGGGACAAAGTGAATCATTCAACAATTGCTGCTTTCTTCAATGACTCTCTAAGCTTATTGTGGCCGCCTGGAATGTTATATGAAAATGTGCGAGTGGTTTGTACGGATGCTGTACCATACATGTGCAAAGCAATGCGAGGACTGCAGATTTTGTATCCAACATGATACATCTGACCTGTTTAGCATATGGTTTACACCGAGTAGCTGACTTAGTTCGTAATCTTTATTCAAACGTTAACGTGCTGATATCATCTGTGCAAAAGATTTTTCTCAAAGCACCGAGTCGTGTGCAGAAGTTTCGGGATGTTGCGGGAAAAGTTCCATTTCTGCCCGCGCCAATCATTACAAGATGAGGAACTTGAATCGACGCTGCTGTGCTTCACGCTGAAAATTTTGAAATTGTGAATAAAGTTGTTAATGAATTCGATTCTGAAGAAGGGTAGGGCATTGAAGAAGTACCTACAGGGTATTCTGAGAAAAAACGGTAGGTATTCGAGATTTGATTTTTATTCGAGCTAATTTGGCTTGCATTTCAACTGCAATCTCTAAACTAGAAGCGAATGGATTATCTTTACAAGACAGCATTGAAATAGTAGAAGATATAGTTAAGGGTTTAACTAAACTCAAGAAAAAGGATTTCATTAATAAATTAAACGAAGTGCTGTCAAAACATACGGGCTATCAACAACTGAAGAATATAAGCGGGGTGTTGCAAAATGAAACAGCCCTTGATGCAAGAAGTGAACATTTAAATATCACTGACATTGTAAATTATGAATTTGTACCAATAGTGTCGTGTGATGTCGAGGGAGTCGTTTCACAGTACAAAAATATTGTCGCTAACAACAGGCGCAAATTTACATTCGAAAATGTATTACACCACATTGTTGTTAAGTGCAATTATAATTTGTCTTTATAATTTAATTAGTTTTAAATTAGTAATTTTGTGTTTCTTGATCAATTTTAATTAAATAATTTTCAATGTTAATTTTCTTTATGCATATTAATAGTAAAATAAATATGATATAACGCTAATGTTTTCTTCAGTGCATATTTTGGATGTTTTTGATGCACATTTGCATGCATATTTTGCAATTTTTTAGAGCATTTATTCCAAGCTCTAATCATGACTCATAAGGTTACTTTTCCCATTCAACTTCTTAAGCTTTAGCTACCCCACAAACAAATACATATGGTAAAGTCCATCTTGTGATATCGCATCGAAAAGCTCTTACAAAATGGTAATCAAAAGTAGAAAATATCTTTTCTACCTTATGGTTTCGGAAAAATACAACGGCCCCTAAGATCTCCAGAGTTGACCGTATTAAACTTACCATTTTAGGATCAATTAAACTCTGCTGTCTACTAAACTCAGTCCAGTGAACTGCGACAAGAAATACTTCAGGAATTCCGAGCTTGCAAAATGTTCGGAGAGAATTTGAGAGTCTGTGTACTATTGCCCAGAGAAAAATGGAAGCCATATTGAACAATTTATTTAATATTTTGAAATTTGAATTAAAATAATTGGTTCTGTACCTTTTGAGTTTTAGTTCTTATTTTTTTCCGAAACGAACCACGCTAGAAAATGTTTGATGCTATTGAACAGCATTTTAAGGTAGAACTTTTATACAGGGTGCTACTGTTTGTAATTTTTTATTGGGGTGTGTAGAGCGTAAGGGGTTGAATGGGAAAGGTTACCTTATGAGTCACGATGATTCCCCATCGACGTGGTAGAAACGGTTTCTAGATACATATTTTCAGTACCTTTTACTTCTAGAGATATAACACATTCTACGTTTTCAAATTGACACAAAACTATAAACATAAAAGCAAACACTGTGTATTTGCCAAAACGAAGTGAAAACATAGTTTTGGCCACTTTAGGGAGATAGACAAACAAAATTCTTTTCAGTCTCTCATTTTTGGGGACAAACTACTTTTTGTGGAAGAACTGCTTTGTTTTCTATTTTTCTAATTTATGAGAAGCAAGCTTGTTTATAAACAAAAAATTAGAGTTTTGCCGCGTCTCTGTGCAGTTTAGCTTCTGTTTAGGGAGAGTAATATGACAGCCTTTGGATGGTCGATAGTTGGGGCAGGTAGTTCACCTGGTCCGATTTAGTACTGGCTACTTTTGACATAATTACTTACTGCGTGAGTAATTGCTAATTATTTACATCAAGATTTGATTTCCTGTTTTAGTGAAATGAACTGAAAGCGATTAGCTTTTAATCTTTAAAAGTAATCCAAAGAAATACTTAAATATCCATACTAACTTGAATATTATTTTCCATTATGACATAATATTGCAGTGAGAGTTTCGAATGGTTTTGGTTCTGATGGTCGAATTTGAATCAATTTTATAGAATCAGACACTAGAGCAGGTGTCTTGGGTGGCCAAGATACTTTACTAATATCAACAACTTTATAACCTACGTAAAAAGTTGCGTAGATACACTTGCTTAAAACCAACGCCCTACGTAGGTACTTTATACTTAAGAGATTGGTTTCAATTATATCGTGGATTTAAAAATGATTACAATTCTACAAGCGGTTTCTACAACGTTTCCACATTAGCCAACACCAAAGCAAAAAAAGCAAGCTAAAGAGCATACAATGTCTTACCTGCTGTTCGCTTCCGGTATGATATCATCTACCACGACGTAGATCATGGCACCAGCCGCGAAAGCCAGGGCGTAAGGTAACACGGGGCGGGCAACAGACACGGCGATGGCGCCCATCACTCCGAAGATGGGCTCCACCATGCCGCTCAATTGACCGTACCTGCAAATCGGAACTTTACAATTAAAGAGAAATAAAAGGAGATACAGTCTACCGACTAGTTGGTAGTTTTCTCGGTTAATTAGCATGGGGACAACTTCGGGTAACTGAAGGCGATGACCTGTTTGCTTAAACCGGAAATTGCTAAACGTGTATATTAACTGCACTGCAGTTAAATGCCTACAATGTATGCACACTTAAGTGCAGGCACCCAGTGAAATTTTATAGCGACCATGTCGGGCCATGCTTCTGAGGACACTTCCTTACGCAAGGCTAACGTTTTTCTGTTATAAAGTTATGCACAGGAAAATACATATTTCCTCAACGTTTTAAACAGGTTAAACAGTCTAATTACTCATTCGATCGTTCAACAATTAGATTGCAGATATTCTGTTGTACCAGTACCATTGAAAAAATGTTATGAATTTTAAAAATTATACAGTTGATTAAATGTATCAAGTTTTATGGAGCTTTCATACATTCATTATCTCTACCCAGTATATTTTTAGTAAATCAATCAACTAGCCAATTGCCCAAGACATTTTCTAATCTTAAAAATATTTTTCTTGGCTTGATCCAAGTTTTTGGAAGAGTAACAATTTTTCAAATTCAAGAATGGTGACGAACTGGTTGTGTGTTTATTATAGAATGAATTACCAATCCAATCGCCATGTAGTACACATACAAACTGTAGATCAAACAAAAGAATGGATGATATGTTAGTTCAGAAAGCTTGAAAATGATTTAGGGACTTTATTTCGGGAAGAAAATACCAATTTGTTAATTATTCCTTGACTTATTTTGTTAAAATTCATATTCCCTACAAATATTATTTTATTAACATTTAAATCAATTTTAATAATTCAATAATCTGCTTAAGCGGCTTCACCAAGAGTGTTTGATGGTATGCTAGCAGAAAAACATTTTTTGTTATTGAAGGACTCCAAATATGAGCATAATTGTTTTGATCAGTCTAACAACGCTGGTAGCCCATATGGGCCATCCTTCCAGTTATGTATTTCCAACCCCCTATGTTCCAAACAAATCGACCAACAGAGTAGAGTTAGATAAGGGATTGGTTGAAAGAATTTTTTTCGATTAGTTTTGGTTGGTGTTGGTCCCATTTGAAGTAGAAGTGAAATATTTTTTTAAATAGACAACATAGACGTAGAACAAACACAAAGATATGAGTACTTAGGAACAGTAATTACAAACGATGGAAGAATAGACAGCGAAATATTAAATTGGGTGAACAAAGCTAGCCAACTATATTACGCTATAAACAGAAGTATAATTGGAAAAAGAGAAATAAAGACAGAAACAAAGCTACACATATACAAAACAGTATATACCCCCATTTTGACTTATAGGGCAGAAAGCTGGACTATGCTAGACAAACACAAATTCAAAATAACTATGGGGGAAATGAAGTACCTAAGGAAAGTATCTGGAAAAACGAGAAGAGATAGAATAAGAAATACAACTTTTAGAGACCAACTGCAACAAATACCACAAGTAACCACAAACAGCTAAAATGGTATGGGCATACAAAAAGAATGGCTGAACATCGAATCCCAAGACGGATTCTAGAAGCAAGAACGGAAGGCAGAGGACCAAGCAGTAGATCAAGGAAAATGTGGACAGATAACATCCAAGATATGGCAGGGAAGAAAGGAAAAACGATGGGGAATTAAACAGATTGACAGGAGACAGAAACCCTACAGGAAATGGATCGAGGCACCCGATGCCGTTTAGGCAAAGAGGTAAAAGTGAAAGAAGAAGAAGAAATATTATTTTATTAATTAATTTTAATAATTCAATAATCTGCTTAAGCGGCTTCACCAAGAGTGTGTGGTGGTATACTAGCTGAAAAATATTTTTTGTACCATAATTGAAGGACTCCAAATATGAGCATAATTGTTTTGTTCAGTCTAAGAACGCTGGTAGCCTATATGGGACATCCTTCCAGTTATGTATGGTATTCCCAATCCCTATGGCACGAACAAATTAACCAACAGAGTGGAGTTAGATAAGAAGAAGATAGAATTTTTTTCGATTAGTTTGATGGTGGCGTTGGCCCCATTTTAAGTAGAAGTGAGATATTTTGAATTATAAAATGGGTGAATATTTCAAACAGTAAAATACGACAAACTTTGCAAGTTCCAACCAACAATGTTAGAAGATTTGTCTCGCGAAAACATATTTTGGGCTTTGTTCGTAAATTTCTTGTGTTCTGACGAGAGAAACGTGCCTTAACAATAATAATTCATCTAAAACATGGAAAGCTTTCCTTGATTTTGTTCTTATCAAAGACACTTAATTTTAATTTCGGAAAAAACCAAAAATCAATCTGTAGGGTTTGATGGTAAAAAATACGGATTTGTGTAAGTTGGAAGATATTTTATATTGCAATTTGAAGAGAAAATATTTTTGTGAATGTTAGGGATGACGATTTTATTTAGTAAACTAAAATAAGTTAGGGATCGTTCTTGAATTTTAGTATTCCTAATCTTTAGGGTGTAAACCCACTAGCTAATTAACCAGTTTTTGGCACCCACCACAAAGAAGCGATGTTCCTCATGTTTTACCATCTGGGTTAGTCATCAAACCTCAAGAGCGATTTTTCCATCTATCCACTACCGCGAACGTTTATGCGACAAATTTTGGTTGATAACTATTTTGTTGTTGTTTTAGTTCGCCAATTGCTTCGGTTTATGTTAGAAACAAAACGATTTCTATTAGTTTTACTATTAATAATTGATCCAATTGGTAAAACACGAAATATTTATGCGATTTATTTCTTAGTTCGTATCTCAAAGTTTATTTAGTAAAGAAACGAATCAAAGCGATTATCTACGATCGCTTTTATACGTTTCGTTACTAAATAAGCATATCGCAATGCTATTTGAAAACCATTTCCTTATAGGTTGAGGCCAACTTACAACGGATCTTTTAGTTAGGTTTATGAACGACGTTACATGATAATCTTTATGAAATTTCTTTCCGATGATACACCTCGATCTACTAACTTATAAACTAATCAACCAACTAACCCATCAAGTGTAGTTTTCAACGGGTTTTTTTGTTTATTTGTTTTGATTGGGCGTGATCTAGGACGCGGATTTCCAAGCATTTCTATGCACTGAAGCTCTTGGCTTATCCTTAACACCCTAACTACTAATTTTGCCTATCTGGGTTAGCTCCAACTTCAGCAGTGATTTTTAACGTGTCACACATCGTAATGGTACGAGACCAATAGCCTTACTTCTTATCCGATAAGGCTTACTTTAAAATTTTTCCTGACCTCGGCTTCACACCCGCAACCCTTGGATCTAAAGGCAAGTGTCCTAACCACTAGACCACCGAGGCCGGCAGTGTTCCACTTACAAACATATATTTTGTATGACTGTTACGTTAGGTACAAAATCAGCAAACGTGTTATGATGGTATATTGCTTGACAAGTTTTGTTTGTTTTGATTAGACATATGGTTTACGTTCCCATGTTGAATATTTTTGCTAATTTTAAAGATGGTGATTGCCTACATCCAAATATGGATTGAAGAAGGCTGAAAGAAGAAAGGAGAAGAAGAAGAAGATTGCATTACGTTATGAGACTTGGTATCCTTCACCCTTATGTTGTAAGCAAGGCAATCTCTCGATCAATGTGATTTAATGGGTTTTATGGGTAATTCGCAGATGTTGTGGAGTTTCATATCAAAAACTAAATCTTTTATTCTCTTTCTTCTTCAAGGTGCATTGTTCTAACGAAGATTAGCGATCATCTCCTCTGAAAAGCGCCCTTCTATTTTCTCCGTACCATTCTCGGCGATTCTTAAGCCATGAAGTTCCTTCAACTTGGACGTCTTCTTCTTCTTCTTTCACTTTTCCCTATTTGCCTAAATAGCGTCGGGTTCCTCGATCCATTTCCTGTAGTTGTGTCTGTCTCCTGTCAATCTGTTTAATTCCCCCATCGGTTTTCCTTTCTTCCCTGCCATATCTTGGATGTTATCTGTCCACATTTTCCTTGGTTTACCGCTTGGTCGTCTGGCTTCCGAAGTTCGTGCTTCTAGAGTTCGTCTTGGGATTCGGTGTTCCGCCATTCTTTTTGTATGCTGATACCATTTTAGCTGTTTCTTTTCTATTGTGGTTACTTGTGCTATTTGTCGCAGTTGGTCTAAAAGTTGTATTTCTTATTCTATCTCTTCTCGTTCTTCCAGGTACTTTTCCCCATAGTTATTTTGGATTTGTGTTTGTCCAGGATAGTCCAGCTTTCTGCCCCATAGGTCAAAATTGGGGCATATACTGTTTTGTATATGTGTAGCTTTGTTTCTGTCTTTATTTCTCTTTTTCCGATTATACTACTGTTTATAGTGTAATATAGTTGGCCAGCTTTGTTCCCCTTATTTAATATTTCGCTGTCTATTCTTCCATCGCTTGTAATTACTGTTCCTAAGTATTCATATCTTTGTGTTTCTTCTACGTCTATGTTGTCTATTTTGATTCTTTGCGCTGGTTGGTGCTCTTGTTTCGATATGTGCATTGTTTTTGTTTTGTCGATGTTGATTTTTAATCCAACTGCTTCTATTTCCTCTTTCTACACGTTCACTGCTGCCTGTAATTGTTCTCTACTTCCTGCCAAGATATCGTCTGCGTAGACCATGTTTTGGATCTCTACCGCCTTCATGTTCCAATTGCCTATCTTTAGCTTCCTGGTTCTCTGCTTACAGTTTTTAATCACCGTGTTCATAACCAGGATGAATAGCAGTGGACTCAGACTATCGCCTTGCTGGATCCCTTCCTCAGTACTGAATTCTTGTGTCTGTTCTCCACCTACTCTCACTATTCCTCTCACTTTCTCGTATGCACTCTCTATTGCTCTTCTAAGTTTCTTATTCACTTTTAGCTGTTCTAGTACTTTCCATATCGGTTTTCTAGGCACGGTGTTGAATGCACCTTTGAGATCGACGAAAGCCAGATATAAATCCCTTCCTCTATCTATCATTTTTTCAATAATCATTCTTAATGTGAAAATATCGTTCTGCGTCTGTCGTCTCTCTCTATATGCTGCTTGCTCTTCCTCTAGCTGTACTTCTGTTTCTTTTCTCAGCCTTCTTTCTAAAATTCGTGAGTATATCTTTAAAGTACACTACGAAAGGCATATGGCACTGCAGTTATTACACTCAGTTGTTTTTCCCTTTTTATGTATTAGTACTACTAGTTTCGTTGCCAGTCTTCTGGTATCTTCTCAGACTCCCAGGCTTGTCTGCATATCTTGGTCATCCACTTTATCATACAAGCCCTTCCATATTTAATTACCGGACGTCTTTTTGCTTGGATTTTTCCTTACATCACAAGTTGGAGGATTCTGTAATTTTCGTTTCTCATCACGTGGGCGATGTATTCTAGTTTTCGGGTTTTAACTTAGCTTAAGATCTCTGTTTGTTTACCAATTCTATCCAATACTTCGGTGTTTCTTGCTCTATCTATTCAAGATATACTTGAGATCCTTCTATATGCCTACATTTTCTTTTATATACTCACATTTCAGAAGCCTCCAACTTGCTACTTAGTTTCTTTATTAGCTTCCATCCTTCTAGTCCGTATAGGAGAACGGAAAACACATACCATTTTACCATTCGAACTCTTAGTTTAAGATTTATGTTGCGGTGGCTAACTACTGGTTTCAATTTGCAGAATGCAGTATGAGCGATGTCTCGCCTTACTTTGATCTCATGGGTGATGTCCCATTTATCGTTTACCCAACAGCCAAAATATTTATATTGATGCACTTGTTCGATAGTCTCAGTGCCAAGTAGGATTTGTGGGTTGTTGTTTATTGGTGTTTTGGAGATGATCATGAACTTGGTCTTGAAAATCTTCATGTTAAGACCCATCTCTGTGCTAACGTTGTACACTTTGGACAGCAGGGCGTGTAGCCTTTTTGAAGAGTCGGCGAGTAACGCAGTTTCATCCACATACCGTATGTTATTGATTACTTCTCCATTGATTAGTAGGTATGCCTTCTTGGCTTGCATTCAGAGCTTCTGCTAATATTTCTTGTGAATAGAGGTTGAAGAGTATCGGTGAAAGCACATAGCCTTGCCTTACACATCTTTTAATCTCTATATTTTCTGTGGTTGCACTTTCTACCCTGGCATTAGCTATTTGATGCCGGTGTAGGTTTATGATGATTTCGATGGTTTTGTCATCTACTCCTACTTTTTTCAGCATTCGTTTTTGGTCTTTTACTCGATCGACTGCCTTTTCGTAGTCAGTATATGCCATGTACAAGTCTTTGTCCATATATCTTTGTACCAGGACTTGCATGCAGAATAAGGCGTCTCTGGTACCCAGACCGTTCCTTAACCTAAACTCTGTTTCGCTCATATACTCACCGCATTTTCTGTATATCCGATTGTGTCCAATTTTTAAAAATATTTTCAATACGTTGCTCATTAAGCTTATTGTCCTGTAAAGTTAACATAATTTAGCATTTGGCTTTTTTCGCAGTGCCACCAACGTTGATTTCACCTGTCCTTTGGGTATGTGCTCTGAAGCATAGATGGTATTAAATAATCTCGCTATTATAGCTAAATTTTCATTGTTAAATAATTTTAAAACTTCAGAATGGGTTTCGTCTGGTTCGGGCGCTTTGCCGTTCTTTGCTTCCTTTATTACTTTCAGAACTTCTTCATCTAGTATTTCGGGTCCAGATTCAGGTATTGCTTGTTCATTATACGGTGGTCTCTCTTCAGCTTCAAATAGCTGTTTAATATAGTCCCACGGTTTCAGCTTTTCTTTTAGTTCAAAAATGATCTTATTTCCATCAGATGTACGTAGTTTTATTAATTTTGACAATTACAATTCAGTGAGACTGAAACTTGCATACCATCTAATATATTAACTAATTAATCAGCAGGGTTTGGTTTGGTCAAGACATTTCAAGTCGAATTATGAACCAAAAGACAACTTTTTTATAAGTTTTAGGAATGCAATTGACTTGAATGATACTTAAATGTCATGAAATCTTTTCCAATTGACTATCCTATATTTTTATGTTGGAAACAAAAAAATGGAATAATTAAAAGCATGTGAGAGTATTTTGGTTAAAAACTAGAGTATTTATTATTAGTATTTACAATTTTTTTTGTAAAATACACACAACCAAAAGATTTGAAAACATTGGATTAAGTCAGTAGGAGTATTACAAGGAACTTCTTACGGAAAAACAGACAGAGCAGGTGACTAAACACGTAGACGATTTTACTACAGAAGAAGTAACACATGCTATAAATATCATGAAAAATAATAGATCGCCTGGTCCTGGAGGTGTGACAACAGATCATTACAAATATCTAGAACTAACATTAACATCAGACGGCAAAGACGAGAAAGGTATTTTAAACAAAATCGGACAAGGAAGAAGACTGACACAACAACTACAACCTATTCTGTAGAACAAAGCTTCTAAAAAAAAACTAAAACAACAATGTTCAAAACGCTAATTGAAAGTTCAATCAGCAATGGGTATGAATCGAAATGAATTACTGGAGAACATGCTGCAGTGTTACAAAACTTGAGCATGTGAGGAATACAGCGATTAGAGAGAAAATGGAAATAGATAGAAGCTCATTTGACACTACAGAAACGAAAAAATTACTCTGGTATGAGCATCTCAGATGAATGGAAGACGAGAGACTACCCCGTAAACTTTATATATGTACACCCTCGGAACGTAGAAAAAGGGGGAGACCGAGAATAAAATGGAAAGATACCATAAAGCAAGCAATGTAGAAGAGAGATTTCGCGGAGAATGAATGGATAGATAGGAAGAGTTGGCGTTTAGGATGCGAGAAACGGACGGAAGAGCCGTAACAAAACTCGCCTATATATGTACATACAATGTGCTGTTAATTTGAAGATGCCATTATTATCCAAATTCAAAAGACTCAAATATCACAATATAATTTGGACGATATAGTTCATGAGATTCCCTTCGAATACGGCCTTACGTTGTACAGAAACCGACCACTCAACTATAATACAGTGCACGCCGTTTATTGGGATCACGGATAGTGTTATCAATAGGGTATTGTTATCACTTTCGCGAAGGACGGACCGGACGTATACGACTACACAGGAAAAACATCGTTTATAGTAATCATGCCTTCGGTTATGTTATCAATTTTTTCCTAAGATTGTTTTCGTCCACGAGTAATAACCTTGGTTGCATGCATTGTTTTGTATTTTCAGGTTCAAGTGGCACCTCTCTCTCTCTATTTCTCGTTAGTTAACAACCTGCAGGCTGGTTGGCAGCAGCTAACTCAGTTCTATTTTAGTCCGTTGCAATGGCTGATGTAAAAAGAGACGTGATCTTAGCTTAAAATAAAAATATATCAGTTTAGAACAGCATGATAAGCTGCCGAAAATAAGCCAGTGGAATGCAGCAACACAATTAAACATTTCGCAACCAGTTTTGTGAAATATTTTTTAAAAACCTGTTGAAACAGAGGGCGCTGACAATTTAAACACCAAAAGAAATTGCATTGAGAAAGACGATCAAGTAGAATTCGCATTAAAATTCTGGTTTGCTAATGTCCCTGAACGTGATGCACTTGTAGATGGTCAGTTGATGCACCAGAAAGTGGCAGAACTTACGAAAAGACGAAAAAGGAAAAGTACATTTCGTTGCAACAGTTTATTATTATCAATCAGTTATTGTCAAAAACCCCGAGTCGCGATGTGATCATATTAAGTGGCATGCACTGTAACTATGCTGGTTGCAAAGCATTTTTGCATCTAATGTGAAAATCTTGTAGGGTTCCAAACACAATTCCTTTATGAGCTTTCAGGATTAAGATCAACTCAGATGATAAATTGCATGAGACTTCCGTCCAACATAATATCCCTCACTTATGGTACAACCAAACCAGCAGCCTGATCAATAGGTAGCAACGGTATTTAGGTTGTAAAACATTTATGTGTTATTTTCGAGATATTATCGTGTTGCAAATCAAGAGATCAGTTTTAAAAATCACGTTTATGGAGATGATAAGTTTTCCGAGAATTCCTTCCAGTCTAGTTTTCCATACCCTGCTGTTGTACACACCCCAACCGAACACCCAATTTGGTATGATGACAGTTTTCGGGTAAATTTGAGGATCCAAATCAAATTTTAATAACGATGGTTACATTTACAGTTTGGTTTGATGATACTTCCTTCCAAGCTTGTATTCCAACCCTTATGGTATGTTATAGGATAACCATTTTTGGGATAGTTTACCAATTCGAATGGGCAATATTTCGTTAATTTTAAAAATGATTCTCAACCTAGATGATAGAATTTGAAAAGTTTTTTTGGGCTCCGCAGTTCAGTACCCGCAACCCTTATTAGGAATCGCCCAACTCCAGAAATTTCGTCAAAAAACCAACACGCGAGTACGTTCCGAGCCAACTTTGGTGTAGAGTCCGCAGCAATTTCAAGAATGCGCGTCTCGAAAACTGATCTAAAAACACCGTTAAGCATACCATGACCGATACGTCTCTATCAATAGCCCGAAAAAATGCAATAAATTGCAGATAGTAACGACGGCGCGAGATGGGAACCCCGCGGAGAGGACCTCGTAACAACGCGTGGCATTCGCGACCCTGCAAGGTCGTTCCCAGCTCATTAGTCCGTCCCCCCTGGCCCAGAGCCCCCTCGAACATACATTAACTAGCTTCACCGTTGATCGGACAGAGGAATGTGGCCAAAGCCGCCGTCCGTTCTGTTACACAACGCGGCTAACGCATTTTGGGCCAGCAACGCTCGAGGACGAGCCGAAGAGAGAGATCCGGTCCATCACAGGTGCATAGAGGTGTCGATTAGCCGTGCAAAATATTTCGACAAACAGCGGGCTATTCGACGAATGCCCGCCTAATCGACTGGCAAAGGGGACCGTCCGCAAGAAGAGTTCGTTTGCTTTTTATGATTGAGAATCTCATTCTTAACTCTTCTGCTGCAGTCACCGTTAAATCGCCTTAAACCACGGACACTTCCTCCTAGCGCGGGGGGACGGGAGCAATGAGACACATTCAATAGTGAATGAATTCTCGCTAACCAGCCAATTCAGGTAGATAACAGGTAGGTAAGGCATTCTTATAAATTATAGCATTGTGGCATAACCGACTAACGGAGACTGAAAAAAACGCTTTTTTTATGCCAACAGACGTTAGCGATTTTGGTATTGTTAACGACGCAGAACTGTTTTTTAATAGTTAATGGTTGCCAGCACACGCAAAATTATTGACCTATTTCACAAATTACGTGACCATGGGCCTCTTATCTGCCCGATAACACACAGCTATTTATACGTTCATTCAAGGCGAATTTTGGCGTAGTTGATCGAGTTACTTACGTTGTAAAGCGAAATTACGTAACAGCGACTATACGTTGTTGGTTGCAATGTAATAATTAACGTTTTAGCCACTATTATCGCAGGCAGACACGAAAGTTTACCTTAAAAACTTGAGTCTGATTACGAACTATTTACACGGCGCGGTTATATTTTATTCATTAGAGTCAATCAAGGTGCCTGGATCATCGTCCAGACAATTAATTTTGTATGAACGGGCTAATTTGGTCAATTTTGGAGGTGTGAAGTTTACGAAAAATACGTCGTTAAAGATTGTGCTAATGTACGTGCCAAATTAGCGCTAAAAATCAGACGAGGCGCAACATTTAAAGTCTATGATATCTTTAATTAGGAAGTCAAATCTAAGCTAATATAGAAAAATCTTCCCACAGTGATGATGATTTGATTTAAATGCTCAATTCTTCTACATTCATTGAGTATTTATATCGGAATTTTAAGACCGATGGTCAATTATCTCAATGTATAACACTGAAGTTGCCCTGAAAACAATGGATTTTTTCTACAAAAATTGCTAACTTTATAAAACAGCAGCCGTGAAAGCTTTATTCGGTGTTGGAGGAGCACGCTAACTGAATGTTGAACCCTCACAAGATGGTCAAAACACAAAAATATTGAAATTATACGCTAAATTAAAATTAAACAAATATTGGCATTGGGCATAGGAAGCGAATGCCAGATGATAATTCGAAGGTTGGCAGAAAGAGAAGGAATAATCGAAGGATGATCGACAGAAAAGCTAAAAAGTAAAACAACGAATTAAGAGAGAAGTCTTTACGAGACCTGGCAGAAGGGTAGAAGGGACCTAATTCCTGGCGAGATAAAGAAGAAAAAAGTTAAAGGGCATTACAACGAGAAGAGACTTATGAAGTAAAAAAAGAAAACCGGAATAGAGCCACATAAGGAAAATATATTAGGAAAGAGAAGTAGGTGATGGACAGGAAATAAAAGAGTGGAGATGAAAGTAGTGGTGAAGGGGAAAGTGGAGATAACAACAGCAAAAGAGATAAATCTAAACATAATATCGCATGTAATAAAGATCACAATATACGTTTCCTACACTTATATATGCGTGTGAAAGAGTAATGGAAGAGGAAATGCAGATTGTGCAAGTGAAAACAAGACAGTCGTATGAGAAGCACGGATATACAAACAGTAGCCGAACAGGATCGAAGAACAGAGGAGATGTTTACAGATAGAAAATAAAAGTGGGCAAAATATTAAGCATGCCAAAACTAATGCTGAATAGAAAGAGCATCGGTAAGGGAATTGGAAAGGATAAAACATTGGGCTCTGTATAGGTGACAGCAAGTAAATGACATACACTCAGCAAGAAGAGATAGAGGAGATGTGAGAGTGACAGACAGCAAAGTACCCAGCGGATGAAGAGGTGGAGGACAAAGAGGGAACAAAAGTAATAATACGGGAATGTTTGACACACGGCAAATTACTATTACACACAATTATATGGGTGAAGAGGAGAGTAGAAAATAATATGATGTATATAAAGATAAACGTAGTATTAGATAGGAATGGAATATGCTTCTGAATTATCCGCTAAATTAAAATGCAACAATTATTTGCATTGGGCATAGGAAGCGAATGCCGGATGATAACTCGAAGATTGGCAGAAGGAGAAGGAATAACCGAAGGATGATCGACAGAAAAGCTAAAAAGTAAAAAAACGAATTAAGAGAGAGGAGTCTTTAAGAGACCTGGCAGAAGGGCAGAAGGGACCTAATTCCTTGCGAGATAAAGAAGAAAACAGTTAAAGGTCATTACAACGAGAAGAGATTTATGAAGTTAAAAGAAGACCGGAATAGAGCCACGTAAGGAAAATATATTAGCAAAGAGAAGTAGGTGATGGACAGGAAATAAAAGAGTGGAGATGAAAACAGTAATGAAGGGGACAGTGGAGATAAGAACAGCAAAAGACAAAATTCTAAACATAATATCGCATGTAATAAAGATCATAATATACGTTTCCTACACTTATATATGCGTGTGAAAGAGTAATGGAAGACGAAATGCAGATTAGTCGTATGAGAAGTACGGATATACAAACAGTAGCAGAATAGACGAGATGTTAGCAGATAGAAAATAAAATTGGGCAAAATATTAAGCATGCGAAAACTAATCCTGAATAGAAAGAATATCGGTAAGGGAATTGGAAGGGATAAAACATTGGGCTATGTATAGGTCACAGCAAGTAAATGGCACATACTGAGCAAGAAGAGATAGAGGAGATGTGAGAGTGACAGACGGCAAAGACTCCAGCGGTTGAAGAGGTAGAGGACACAGAGGGAACAAAATTAATAATACGAGAATGTTAGACACACGGCAAATCACTATTACACACAATTATACGGGTGGAGAGGAGAGTAGAAACACGGGGAAGAGATGGGTTAAAATGAAACAGGGCAGTCGTATCAGAAGAATGGAAGACATCAAGGTGTGACTATGAAGTTTGCTAAAAGGCTAAATGAATCAGGGGGGTTGAATTTAAAAGAGGAGGTGCTTAGATTGGAAAACGTAGAATGAGAGGAAGAATCGGTTTTCCAAAAATAATGTTAATAAGGTACAAAAGCTATCAGACAATGGGAGAGGAGAGCAATTAATGAGGAAAAGAAAGGAAATAGAGAGAAATAAAGGACGATATTAAAGCCAGTACAGGTAATGAAAATTGAGTAAGATTCTTATGAATGGGAAAGAGAAAGTGACCTAGGAATTTTATACGAAACGTTTTAGGACATATGATTTTTACAAAATGATAAATAGGCAATGGATAATCGAGGACCATATAGAGAGGGGATAACGGAGGCTATGGCAGTCGACTAACAAGTGGAAGGTCTATTACAGGTAGGAAGTAAACAGAGGTTTAGAATAGCAAAAGTAGCAAACGAAATCTATCAAATTGGGCAGAAACGCGAGGTGGCCCGTAGATAGACAGAAAGCATATTGACGATATGTGATGTTGGAAACAAAGAATGGAGAGAGCATGGTAGGTTTTATTACGTTGTGCTGTTAGTGGAGAAGATGTGAACAGTAACGTAGGGAAAGGAGTAAGGGAAGCTAAAACACAAGAAAAAATATGCAGGAGTGGATATTAAACAAAGGAGTTACTTTTAAAACAGTGGTATAAGGAGCAAGAGCAAATAAAGAGAAGAACAGGAGGTTCGTAATCTTCAAAAATAATATACAGGGCGTCAAGGAAAACAGGATTCCCCCTTCCTAATGTAATAGAATAAATAAATAGTATTTGGTTTGGGTAATACACAGGGTGTTAGTTTGAAAACGTACATTGTCTTATATCTCCGGAAGTAAAATAGGTATTGAAATTTTCTAGAAACCGTTTCTACAACATGGAGTCATCATGACTTATAAGGTAGCCTTCCCCATTCAACCCCTGAGGCTCTAGCTACCGCAACAACAATTTCAAATGTTAACAACCACTTTCTGATATCACATTGAAAAGCTCTTACAACATGCTATTCAATGGTAGCAAAGATTTTTTTCACCTGTTTCGTTTGAGTCATAATGATTGTAAACACGGTTTCTAGAAATTTTGAATACCTATGATGTATCACATATTGTACGTTTTCAAATTGACACCCTGTATGTAATACACAGTTGTGGCAATCTAGTATTAAAAAAATACAGTTATAAAAATAACAATGTAAGTATGAAAAATATACAGAATGTTGCGTAGAAAGTTCGGTGTTCAGACCATACATACTATACGTTTTGAAAAGTAAAAACTACTTTTAGAAGTTGTGACTTACAATAAAGTATAAACGAACGAATTACTTAGCCATAGCAGAACATAGTAGCTATATGGAAATTACAGATAGCAATAATTGTATATGATCACTTCGACTATCTAGGAGTAACTATTTCAGAATCAGCAAATACCAAATTATATCAAGAATTGGTTAAAGTCTTTAAGCAATATCAAGGGTAAAGTAGAGTGACAAATATTATTCCCGACATGAAAAAATGACCTGCAGTCATAGAAAGTGAGTTATGGTGTTGTAATTAGCAAAACATCAAAGGAAAATATACAGGAAATAAGAACTTTAGAGACGGAATTTATAAAAAGTACCACAATTACAAAAAGGGGCCACATAAGAAATAAAGAGAACAATACCATATGAAATACCCAAATAAATACAGCATACGCTCGATAACGTAAACACCGGATTATGGAAACATCGCGCTAATGTAAACACAAAATTCTTACTATAGAATCAAATACAACGCCCGATAACGCTAACAACCTCTACTGCTCGATAACCTAAACACTTCCTTTTTTATTGTTTTTATGATGTACATACGTGACTCTCAGCAAATTATTTGTAGGAGCAGCGCTGATTTCATTGTAGTCGTTGTTAAACTTAAGTCAGGCATATTGCATACGTTTATGCATTACGACTATGGTATCCACATCCAATAAAAGAAAGTGTTTAAGATTGAGTGTCAAAGTGAAAATCATAGACGAGGTTGCAGTAGGTGTGGGAGTGACACAATTAGCAAAAACAAATATTAATTGTGTTATTAAACGTTTCTTTTAATATATTTCTTATTAATAAAATCACGCTCGCTAATGTAAACATTTCGATAAGGTGAACACACTCGGGCCTGAGTTAGTCCACGTTATCGAGCGTCTGCTGTATAAGGAACGCCGGAAACGAAGTGGAAACTTAGTCGGAGAAGGAAAATAGAAGACACTTCATAAGATAGGGAAGAGTGAAGAGCAAGGGTTTGAGCCATGGCTTAAGATGTCAACTCGCTATTAATGTCGGTTGACGAGGTGGCAACAGGGGGCTTCTTAGAAGGAAACGTAAACAATAAGACACAGTTTTGGAGAAGTTATGCGGCCATTTAATAAAATTCTTTCAGTTTCAATAAGTTAGAACATCAGGAAAAATTCCAATATTAAAACATGAGTACGCTTACGTTTCACTAAAAATATTAGCTTCTTCAGAGACAAAAATAGCATTTGAAGTTTAACATATTAAAAATTATTAAACCAAAGCATGGTAATTAGTGTCAATAAATAAACCATAACAACAAACTAAGATTTGTAATTGTAAACAATAAGCAAATTTGCAGCCCCAACGACATGCTTTCAAGTAATTTACTATTATAATCCGGGTGACTAAACATGAGCATTAAACATTTTAGTTGTATTTTGAAATCGTTCAATCAATCAAATCTTATGTAGCAATATTTTGGTGACCCCGACGTGACTTGAATACGCAACCTTCTTCACGTCGGGGTCACCGAAATAGTGTAATCTGGTAAAATACCAGACTCCAATACAAGACTAAAACAAGCTTTTGGAGAACGTGTTTGTTTATTGAATGGAAAAACCGTAACTAACTAAACAATAACAAAAATATATCCATCTCAAACAAGGCAACCCGATAAATGTAGTGCACGCGCACTACAGTACTATAATTTAGTGTCATTCCGGTGTCAAGTAATTTTCTCGGAAGTACACATTCCTGTCTCATGCCATTTCGTCGGCTGAATACAATACACATACCGATTACATAACAAAAGCTCCTTGAGCCGTAGCGCTTTTGATAGAAATTTCATTACGACGACCTACAAATTAATCGCAATGGGTTATTAAATACTGCATATTTATGTAGTTAAACATTTTCAGGCCTTACTAGATTTTCAAATGGACATCTCAAGTATTTTATTCAAGTTTATTAATGTGTAATATGTTACTCTACCATCACCAAAAAGTATAAAAGAAATTGTCAGAAATCACTTCATTAGATTACGAATTTCGCAATTAGTCTTCAACTGTAGGCTTTGACTCGCGAAAAGTGACAGCTAATTTAATTTTGTTGTTTATAAATTAAGTCTACTGGCAATGTTGATTGGATCTTGCATCATTCCAGCCTATTTAATCGTTAGATCAGATATGAAAGTCTTTTTTAATTACGAGAAAAGAGAAAACTAGAATTAAATGTAATATTTACTCGAAACAAGTTGGCCTCTTGCGGGTCCTTGTTGATATGTTGGAATCCCAGGTTCTAAAATTTGCAATGCAAAAATATCCTTGGATCAAATGAAAGGACTAACATACAGATTATTCAATTATGATATTGCGGATTTCCCGTTTCTCAATCTCTATATATAGGAATTTTTGAATTTATTTGAAAAATAATGAAGGGAACAGTGTCTATTAAAATTGTAACACTGAAAAGCCAATAAGGTTTACTACAGATGTGTTATTTTTCGATAATATCAAGATTGAAGTAAAAAATAAAATTTCAAATGTTCCGATATTACTGATATTTCTACTACAAATAAGCGGCAAAGAGGCGTTGATATAGGTAAATTCTTCCAGACACCATAAGTATACCCCAGGCATGGTCTTGTCTGTGCACAACTGCCCATCAAAATGTTTATAGAGGGTCTAGTACACTAATGGTAAATTCCACATGAATACAGGCTCATATTTTCACATTAGTGATGACTTTTATCACCACATCACGACGTACAAAAAAATTTCAGTAATCTTACCAAAGACTTCTCCACATCGAAAATCCCGCAGCATGTAGAGGAAGACTGACAGCCAACCCCTCTGGGAAATTCTGAATTCCAATTCCAATAGCTAGATTTCTGAAACAAAAAATGTAATCAATACACAATTCAGCGATCAACCGGGCGGCAGATAAACCATTTATTTAGACAATTTGGAAAAGCAGACGTCAATTAACTAACGCAGTGGGTCCCCCATGTGAGCCCATACAGAGAAGACGTATAAATCATGATATAGTTAATAGGACGTGGATGTCGTTGCCTCAACTCGCGAAAGGGCCATGAGACGACGACGAAGTATCTAATTGAAGATTCCGGCGGAAGTTGTTCATATTCTTAGATATGCTATTGCACAAAACGGAGCCGAGATAAAAACAAGCTTAGAAATTTCATAATACTCCTAGACAATGCAATAACGAATGTCATAAAATGTATGAAATTGAAGTTCCTGTTCTGATTCGGCGAGATTTTCCCATATCATTTATGGTACAGCTTGTGAGATTACTTTGGGCTTTACTAAATTACTCACAAAATTAACCAAAACTGATTTTATTTCAGAAGGTACTTTAAATACCCCATTTCATAAAAAAATCTGGTTGAGAATGAATAAAAATGCTACAATCATTGAACGAGCATATTTTCGCGAACAATAAAATAAATGTTTAACTCTATCGCTATGGTTAGGATGTAGTGGTTAAGGACTTCCACGGGAAGCGTCGTCCTTCCTCATTGACGGTGATGATGCCGGTTACCAACTCATGTGACTGTAATTTGTTAAAGCAAACAGATTTCGTAAATTACGGCGAGGAATGTGCCTACAAGAAAATTCTGAATGGTTGCATTAAAGCCTAGCCAGTGGCGTGCGCAAGAGGTCAAGGATGCAAACGTTCCCAAAATTGGAAAAAGAGTCAGCATGGAATTGCTTTCAAGGATTTTCACGTTTTCGCCAAGAAATATGTTAACAATAATAGCCAGAACTGTAAATTTAAATGCAGACGCAAATCAAGGCCAACTGCGAGAAGCAGCACGTAATCCTTCGTTGTAGGACAATAGGAGCGTAAATTGGAAAAAAATGTCACTACAAAAATCCGACCTACTAGGTAGGAAATGAATGCGTGGAATGCGCCGTGCGAGGTGTGGGGTTTGGTTCCCAGAAGCAGCGTTGCGGATTCGCGGACAGTTAGAATGACATGGAAGCGGTCGACGACCCACTATGCAGCAAAACTTCGGTTCTAGTTGCCTTCTTCATGGGAAATGTCGCAGGAGAGCGAGCAATCCCGATAACCTACTTATGTTACAACGTATCTTCGAAAGAATTCATGTGGGATGTGCATCTAAAACTACTTCGGATTATGTGGGATTTTTTCCATGGCACACTAACTTAAAATGTTCTGCACTGAAAGATGAAGGTCCGTTCGCATGTGCAACACTCCCCATTAAATTATTGCTCTGCTACACAGGTTGTTGCATTCAGCTGATACATATTTATTTATATACCAACACCGCGGCTGTAGACATTCGTAGAGCAGGGGTCTCTAAACTTTATGAAATAATGAAAGTACAGTCAAAGTCAGTTACCACTGCAAATATTTGCTAGTTGTATCCGATAAACGTAATATGCGGCAAACTTCCAATATTTATTTGCGCAGTTAACTTAAAGTAGCCATGTCATCATCAGCACAAATATATAGGCATTAAAAAAGAATGTTCAGAATATTTTTATAAAAAGCAATTACAGTCCAATTCGGTTATAATGAACCTTCGCTACTACAAATATTTGCTTGTTATATCCGATAAACGTAATATGCGGCAAACTTTCATTATTTATTTGCACTATTACTTTAAAATAACCATGTTTATAATAAGTCAAAAACATTGGTACTAAAAACACGTTCAAACAACTAGTATCTACTATTAAAAGCAACTGCAGCTTAGGAACCGTAAATATGTGCTTGTTATATCCAGTAATCGCAATATCCGCCAAGCTTACAATATTTATATGCACGATTCATTTAAAATAACCACGTTTATAATTAATAAAAACCTTGACACTAACAAAAAAACTTCAAACAGCCAGCATTTACTATTAAAACCATCTGCTTGTTTTATCCAGTGACCATAATATCCGGCAAGCTTATAATATTTATATATACTATTCATTTAAAATAACCATGTTTATAATCAGTAAAAAACATTGACACTTACAAAAAAATCTACAAATAGCCACCATTTACTATTAAAAGCATCTGCAGCTAAGGAACGGCAAATATGTGCCTGTTATATCCACCAACCTCAATTTGCGGCAAGCTTACAATATTTATATGTACTATTCACTTAAAATATCCATGTATATAATCAGTAAAAGATATTGGCACTAACAAAGAAGTCTTCAAACAATCAATATATATTATTCAAAGCAACTATGACTTCGGAACGGCAAATATGTGCCTGTTATATCCACCAACCCCAATTTGCGGCAAGCTTACAATATTTATATGTACTATTCACTTAAAATATCCATGTTTATAATCTGTAAAAGACATTGGCACTAACAAAAAAGTTTTCAAACAACCAATATATATTATTCAAAGCAACTATAACTTCGGAACGGCAAATATGTGCCTATTATATCCACCAACCCCAATTTGCGGCAAGCTTACAATATTTATATGTACTATTCACTTAAAATATCCATGTATATAATCAGTAAAAGATATTGGCACTAACAAAGAAGTCTTCAAACAATCAATATATATTATTAAAAGCAACTATGACTTCGGAACGGCAAATATGTGCCTGTTATATCCACCAACCCCAATTTGCGGCAAGCTTACAATATTTATATGTACTATTCACTTAAAATATCCATTTTTATAATCTGTAAAAGACATTGGCACTAACAAAGAAGTTTTCAAACAACCAATATATATTATTCAAAGCAACTATAACTTCGGAACGGCAAATATGTGCCTATTATATCCACCAACCCCAATTTGCGGCAAGCTTACAATATTTATATGTACTATTCACTTAAAATATCCATGTTTATAATCTGTAAAAGACATTGGCACTAACAAAGAAGTCTTCAAACAACCAATATATATTATTTAAAGCAACTATAACTTCGGAACGGCAAATATGTGCCTATTATATCCACCAATCCCAATTTGCGGCAAGCTTACAATATTTATATGTACTATTCACTTAAAATATCCATATTTATAATCTGTAAAAGACATTGGCACTAAAAAAGAAGTCTTCCAACAACCAATATATATTATTCAAAGCAACTATAACTTCGGAACGGCAAATATGTGCCTGTTATATCCATCAACCCCAATTTGCGGCAAGCTTACAATATTTATATGTACTATTCATTTACAATATCCATGTTTATAATCAGTAAAAGACTGAAGACTGAAGAATTTTCACTGTTTACTTCTATTTTCCTAAAACATTTTGCTGTGTGATAGTACTTAAGCATTTTGTCTTTGGAAAAAAACACAAATAGTTAGTGTATAACCCCAAAAATACTATTGGAAGGTAATTTCATAAAAAAGAAACTTAATGGACCATGGAAAAGGAACTATTTTTAGTAAAACTGCATTCTAACAATACATTTCAGCAATTTGGCAGCAGCAGTTGGAGCTTCAAAGGCAATAAAGTTGCTTTTTTGTCGCACGGTATAATTACAATCGTATATGTTCCACAGATTCTGCAAAATATTGTAACAAAGGTATAGAACCGAGAAAGCTGTCAAACACCAACACACAATTATAATTGTATGCATTCTACATTGTGTTTCAGAAAATTAGTTAAAAGTTACAGAATGAGTTTAAAATATTAACAACGTAAAGCTGTCAAATACCAATACACAAAAGTCTTTATTATAGAGATGTATGGCATCATCCTTGCGTCAGTAATAAGCTGCAGCAGCAAAATAAATCACTGTACAATATGTACATTTCCTTATATCTTTATATACAGGGAATTTTTCTTTTTAGTATACATTGTCTATGTATACTTTTAAAAAGAACGCATCAATTACGCCTATTATGTAAGCAACTATACCGACAACTAAAAAACAGAAGCAAATGTCACTGCAGTTGCAGTGAATTATTTGAGTATGAAGATTATGTTAATGCAGTGTTTATATTAAATAAGTATTTCACCCTGTATATAGGACGCAAATGATGACTTATTTGTTAAATACAAAAATCGACAGTGTGATGTTTCTGTAAGGTCTGTGAACATTGTACTTCCTTTGTACAACACAAATACATCAGCGGTAAGGTGGTGTAATGGTCAGCATAGTTGCCTTCCAAGCAGTTGATCCGGGTTCGATTCCCAGCTATCGCAGACTTTTTTTAATTATTATTTTTTGTTGTAACCATTAATTATGATTTCTTCAACGTAGCATAAAATATTTAATTTCATTTCTTCGGTTAAAACGTGATTACTTTTAGTTCTTATTTTATGGAAATTTATTACTGATTTAAATTTTCTAACAATTGTTTATGGTTCGAATACAAGGAATAGGTTTTCTGGATATTTGAGTGAAAATAAGTCTCTCACAGTTCTTAAGCTGTTACCATTCTGATACCACATTAGAATTTCCACTTTTTCATCTTTACTGTACATGGTTGTATAAAAAACGCAAGAAGACACTAAATAAAGATTAATTTTATTTTTTAACATTGAATTAATTGGATTGTTTTGGCCACAGCATGCTTCAGTTGTCTGTATAGTTGGTTGCCTACACAATAGGCGTAATTGACGCGTTCTTTTTAAAAGTATACATAGGCAATGTATAAAATGTATAAAAATAAAAATTCCCTGTACAACTATCCGATGTTAATGAAACTTGATCCAAGAGACAACAATCATTCATACAAGCCGTTCTCTAACCTTCTGACTGATTAATATCAATTTTTCGAATTCATCTTACTTAAATATTGTTTAATAAACGGAAAAATTCTTCTTCTTCGAGTGCTTTATCTCTTACGAGGCGTAGCGATCTTCTCGTCTATGCCTGTGTTGTGCGTTTAAAGACGTAGAGGACCTACAGCTTAACGTGGGAAGTGTAAATACTTCTACTCTAGAGAAGATTTACTAGGCAGAATACGCTGGTTAGCATTGCCACTGCTAGGGAGAACGGCCGTTAAAAATCCGATGTTTAGAACTGGGAATTGAACCCAGGACCTTCAGCTTAAAAGTGTAACGCGCCAACCTCTAGCCCATGACCGCCTCCGGAAAAATATACAAGTTTATACAAAGCAATTAAAATTTCACTTTTAATTCTGAACTAAAGTTGTTTTATTTACTTTTCTTTATGGGCACGATAAACTTAAGTCAAGAAAATAAGTAAAAATATGTCATGATTTCTGTAACGTAGCACGCCTTTTTTGTAGTGGGTTAGCGAAAGAAATCTTCAATGAAAATGTTTAAACTTTTCCTTGTTCTCAACCGCACGTGGGCCTCTCAGCTCCAATTTGTTCAGGTGCGTTACTTATGCTTTATTTTACAGTTACAGACTTTTAAAGTTCATTCATACCTGGAAGGAACGTCTCAAACGAAACGGTATTAAAAGCTGAACTTGAAGAAGCGAAAATTCCGAAAGGAATATACGTCTTGATACCTATCACAGCTTTGTTGTTTGGAGTTGCCCATTTAGATCACATTGATATTGGAAACAATACATTATAGGTGATCGGATACTTAAAAAACATCGAAACTGTAAATAAATTAGATACAATGTTGAGGAGATATCTTTTCGCAATTCCAAGCCCCCCAAATTCATCATGTATTTATCTTATATCGCTATACGTTAATCCAACACTGTATGATATTTTAGGACACAAATAAAAACACGCCCAGTTGCTTAATGCATACAACTGTTAGTTGGTTTTCTTCAGATGATTTAATTCAAGGTTTCCGGAGTTGGTAAACAGCGCTTTCATAACGGAAAATACTTCTTCAAAGACAATCCATCATGTTTACCGAAGGAATGGTAGATATCAAAGACGGGTATATGAGAAAATCGGGCCTACAAGGAAGGAAAAAATAAAAACACAGGTATATGGACGGGAAAGCACACGTGCGACCATTTAAAAGCTTAAAGAGCGGGCGGTTGCCGTTCGGGGTGCTAATTACAGGTTGCGGACAACGCTGTCGATGACCATGACACACGTGATTATTACTACCTCAAACACCAGCACATAATAACTTTGAGCAGCTAACATTAAACTGGATTTTAAATAATTAGAGGAACTACTTTTGAAAAGGTACCGTACCGTGCACTTACAAGTAGGTAACCTTTTGCTGGGTTATTTAATAGGTGTGATTATACAAGTGCAAAATTTGAGCGGGGTGGTTTTAATTACTGGTTTTAAACGGTTAAAACCGTCCTGGTCAAAATGAGTTTTCACCACAAGTTAAGAACAGTATTTACAATAAAGTTGATCTCGTACGTAGCTTTTGTACCGCAAAATCGGTTAATAAATGTTTGTATATAATGAACTTTCAGGGATGTAAATGTGGATTCGTTATAACCGTTAAACGGAATATTCAAAACACTCTAAAAAAAGTATAAAACCTATAACGTCATATTTATTATCAGTACAAATGTACAAAGTACAAACTCAAGCTAGAAATCGTGTTTACAGGTTGTTTCTGGGACAAGTGATCGCTGTTCGCGAGAAAGACAATACAAGAATCGATGCAGAACTAAACATGCTCGTTATATTCAGAATATTGTTGCGTAACTCGACTTAAGCGGGCTTAAGGATTATCAATCGAAAGAGCTTTCATAAAACTTGCCTGTAAGTAAGTAAATTGAAAGACAACCCAGGTAAATTCCAAACCCTAGTCCTACATTTGAACTAGGTAAAGTTTGCATGGTTTAAATATTTTCAGTGTAAAATAAGTTAAAATGCCTAAACTATTTGTTTTGTGACTATAGTGTCCATACTTATAATTGGTAAACATTCGTTATATACGGATACTGGTTGTATCCGACCGCGACTTGAGAGATAATTATAAAAGTTACAATAAACAGTTATACAACACTGTAACTAATTATTTGCAATTAAGTAATTAAATAACTGAGGCGGCCGTGGGCTAGAGGTTAGCGCCTTAGACTTCTATGCTGAAGGTCCTGGGTTCAATTCCCAGTACTGGGACGTCATACGTTTAACGGCCGTTCTCCCTCGCACGGCAATGGCAAACCAGCGAGTTATTCGGTGTAATAAATCTTCTCTGGAGTGGAAGTGTTTACACTTCCCGTGGTTCGGAGCCCACGTTAAGCTGTAGGTCCTCTATGTTTGTGGCACTCTAAACGCGCAACACAGGCATAGGAGAGAAGATCGCCGCGTCTGGTAAGACATACAGCACGTTAAGAAATTTAGAAAACTAATTGACTGAATTATAAGAGTGTCGTGGTAGTGCTTTACGGGCAACACGCGTTCAACTTCTCATCATTACTATCTTGTGCAGCAACCCATCATACACAATTGCCACATCCGGTTGGCAACCGTGGGATCTTAATGCTAAAAGCATTCTCTGGAATTTCTGTCGTTCGGATTTAACGTTAAACTGTAGGTCCCCCGTATTTCTACAGTAGTGCTGAAGAGAAACACGTGGCAGAGAAGATGTCTAACAGTGGGATCAAAAAGGCTGTTAATGATGATGATGAATTAGAAATTACCATTTAAGTAAATAAAATGACAAAACTTTTGCAACGCAGAATGATGTTTCAGGAGGAATAGTAAATATTAGGAGGTAGTAATATGGATTATTTTGAGTAAAAAGTCCATAGAAACATTTGTCTAATTCTGACTAGTTACGGAAATATAGCTGTTTGCATGTAAGCCATAAAAGTTTCACAAAAGGTGTTAAGAAAGGCAATTACTTATTGATTACATTTATTGATTATTTAAATTAGTGGTTTCCAAACTCTTTTAAAGCGGTTTTGAGCAACATTTTTCTCGCGACCCCCAGTTGTAGTACTCAACTTCATTCAAAATCAGCAGCTAAACGGTCAACTGGATCCATCTATTACCAAGTAACGCAGTTTCTTTATTTGCAGTGGACCCGCATGAGACTAGCCATCATTTTAAAATTGTGTGCGATATAGCTGACTGTATGTTGAGTGCAATATATCCATAACATATAGTACCATTAAGTAACATTAAGTACGAGCTGTACTCGTTTTGTTAAAGACGGATACATTTTTAAAACGGTGATAAGAACCTACCGCGTCTGGCAGTGACAACAATATAAATCAAAATAGATTCTAAAGAGATGAATATTTCAAATATGGTTTTACCGTTATTTACCAAAAACCCCAGTGCGTACTTTGCCGAGAAGTGCTGACATGCAGATAAAATGAAAAACTTGTGGAATTATTTGACAGAAAGCTATAAACTCCCTTCACAAGGAGCAAGCAATTTTTACATCAGCAACCACTACTAATGAAAAAGCACTACTGTCCAGTTATAGAATTGCATTTCGCATTGCAGAAACCAATAAGCCACATACAATTGTTAAAGATCCGATTTTACCAGCAGCTGTTGAAATTGTACAAATAATCGTTTGTGAAAAAGAGGCTGACAAGCTGAAAGTAATACCCTTTCTCTGTCCAAAAGAAAAAAAGTGACAAGGCAGACGACATTTAAACATAAGTTGTTTAAAATATGAAGAAGTGCACCTACTTTTCATTACAGAAGGACGAATCCACCGATATTTCTAACCGTGCCCAAGTTATAGCATTTGTAAGATACAATACTGGACGTAGTATTACAGAAGATATTTTATTTTGTATTTCAGGTCAATATTACCGGAAAATGTTTATTCGACACTTTCTTGCAAAGTACTAATAAGTATGAGATTGACTGAGCAAAATGCGTTGCTATATGCAACGATGGCGCAAAGACTGTGCCAAGCCATCGATCTGGGTCTTATTGTCAGATTAAAAGAGATAATGCGAAGTACTACATGGTTACCCTGCTCTTTACATCGAAAAGCTCTTGCATCAAAAACTGTACCTTCTGAAATGTATTGTGTTTTGAAAAATGTAATTAAAGTTATAAATTCCATCAAGAGAAAAGCATTGCACTTGTATTTTTCGAAATATGTCTGAAAGCACGTGTTCTTTATACGCAAATGTTCTTTGTCATACGAAAGTAAGATGGTCTTTGAGGGGTAACGTTTTGAAAAGAGTTTTCTAGTTAAAAGTGGAACTTTTGATGTATCTGAAAGATGAGAAACCGGAATATGGGACCATATTTTCCAATTGCCTTTAGGTTCTTAGGCTGGCTTTCCTTGCTGATATTTTTGAACACTTAAACACTCTGAATAGCAGTTTGCAAGGCTGCGATATTGACATAATAACAGCCATGGGCAAAATTAATGATTTATAAAGAAACATGATTTCTGGTCGACTTCAATTGAAAAAAAAAGAAGATTGATTCATTCCATTGCGTTCAAGAACTCATAGAAGACTTAGTTAAGGATAATATGATAAATTCTGAGCACGTGTTTGCAGAAATGCAAGTGAGTTTGCACAGTTTAAAACAACAGCTCACTGACTATTTCCCCAAAGAAATTCAAAACAGTTATGATAAACACAGATGGATAGTGAATCCGTTCTTAGACAATACCACTGAGCAAGCTGAAATTTCGACAAACATGTAATGCAATGTTGAAACTAGACTTCTTTTCCCAGATCATAGATCAATTTTGCACCAAAAGAATGCAAGAATGCCCTGAGCTTGTGGACAAACCTACCCACCAGCGTTAAGAGCCATTTGCTACATCAAATTAAGTTTCTCGTCTATGACTGCCATCAAAGCAAAAGTAAGAAATCACCTCTAACTTGAAAATAATATTATTGTGTGTATTGAATACAGAGCCCAGGTTTGAAAAGCTACTTTCCAAAAAACAGGCACATACGTCGCATTAATGTTTTTACTTTCCATCTTGTTTTATGTTTACAGTTATTTACGTTTAGGTTCCTGCATTTATTGAAAATTTTAATATTTTTAGTTTGATTTATTTTTGTTTACTTTGTGAACGGCAGAGATAAATGTCTTGGAAAGGCATTTTATTTTATTTTGGAAATCCACCCGCGACCCCCCCCCCCGAACCCCATA
>JABXWE010006783.1:0-56187 GCA_014611495.1 Limonius californicus
CCCCCCCCCCCAAATTAAATAATGTAAAATCCAATTTAGGATAATAGATTCGGACCATTAAAACAATTACTTTGTTATGAGTTTTTAAAGAGCATCAATATATAGTCCATAGTGTGACCTGTCCAGAGAGTGAAGTCTTCTGTAACCCCAAGGGAGCACAACGGGCCCTGGTGCCCTAAGTGCAGGAGCCTGCTCCGACCCATGGAAATCATCATCATCATCAATCATCCATAGTGTTGGTAAATTGGATTTAGCAAGAATTAATTATGATATTATTTAGTATTATGAATTATTTAAAGAACTTAATACAACTTGATAAGATAATCCCTACATCCTCATTTTTCCAGGTAAATGTTGGAAAACTCGATTTAGCATGTTGAAATTAATGACATTCCATTTGAAAAGAAAAACTCACTTTATGGACATACTACACAAAAAAAATTATCTAGTGTTAAACCCTTTAAATGAACATCATCTTACAATAACCCCTATGTAAGCTTCAGAAACTATAAAAAAAAAACTTACAGACTCTAAGAAAAATAGCAGCATAAGCTATAAAATAACCGCCCACCCCATCAACTTTAAAAAGATTCAATTTAATCAGATGGCTCCAAGAAGGCTCAAAACAGATATGTTACTTTCTTGACATGTTTTGTAAAGGAAGTTATCTATTGTTGTGATAGGTTTTCCACAACCATAATAACATCATACAACACAAACAAGTGAACATGAAATATATTCAATAATGTTAACTTTATCCATATACTGCATAAATGCAACAACTATTGTGGATTCTGACTAGTGTTTCTTGTCCTTTAAAGACTACCAATATATTATTTAACAACTGTTTGTGTTATAAGAGAAGAAAGTGATGCGTTTTTCCGCGGAATCTAAGTTTCATGTATGGATTTTTTGTCGACGTTCAAAAATAAATCCTTCATTTTTAAATTAATCTGAATAAAAACTCGGCGTTTGCAACTAAGATTCTTTTGGCATCCATGGTATCCAATGAAAATAGAGACGCAAAATCACTTTGCCGCTCGCCAGGAAGCAGAATTACTTTGTTTCCCGGCAAGAATCAATCGCCAACGTTTGACCACAAAATGAAGGTCACAACTTTCTAACAAGGTCGATGAAAAAACTTTACATACTGTTCGATCATTTTTTAATATACTAATTCAAATACCTGTAATAGAATTCGACCCATCTCTAAATTAAACACCCTTTATTTACCTTCAACTCTCTGCTCATCGGGGGTAATAGTGGCGCATTTGATTCCTACATTGTGCTTCAAGATAGCATGTGCAGCATCTATGGTCACTTGATCATCTGTATGGTCCCTAAAAATACCAATATCTTTCATTCATCACACCTCAGACCCCGTTTTGATTTTTTACCTGTGAGGTAAACCTAAATCATAATAGAGGCATTCGACCTTGACATAGGGGAAAATAAGTCTCTCCTTGATCTTCTCCCAGATGATGCGGGTCATCTCATCACCATCCATCTCCACCACTGGGTTCTTTGCCACCACTCTTTTTGCAGGTGCTGCATCTGTTTACAATAAACAGGATGATAATTTTTAGTTCCAACTAATCTTTAACAGAACAAATATTGTACGAATCAACAGATGGGACAATGCTGTTAATAACCTTTTATGGAGTGGTATTATGTAGGTGCTTAGCGTAATCAATGCGTATCTGATATGTGTGCACATACCAATTAGGTACTTATCTACGCTGAACCACCTGCTTTTGTAATTTGCAGTTCGATAAAAGGACGTCCATATAATACAGATAATTACGTAATTTGAATATTTTATAAGGGTAAATGAATTTTGTTTGATTGATCTTATTTTTTTAACTTATAGTTTGAACCGTATACACTATCATTTAACAAATATTTACAACAATAAATTTACAATAAACCAGATATTAATGCAAGAAATGAGCATTTTACTCTAAAATAAACAAAAAAATTAAATCCAATTAAGGAATACTTGGAAATTGTCATCTCTTCTCAAGCGGAATGAATATAATTAGTAGTACGGCGTCCTCGCCACGCGCCAAATGAAAACATGAAAACCGTTTAAGGTTTCGAAATTGATGCAAAAAACCTGCACATTTTATAGTGTAGTTCAGAAGCGAATGACCTGCAGAACTGGATTATCCTGAACGGCAACTTATGACCGTGCGGTCTAATACAAAAAGGTAACAATCACCCTTTTTGAACTGATTTTAATTAACAAAGCAAGAATGTGAAAGATTGGCTGTATGCCTTGGCGATAAACTTTTAAAATACACAAACCTGCATCTGTCACGTTCTAACGCTTGGTCGATACATGTAGGCCGTACATATACAGGGTGTTTATAAATCACTACTAAAATTCCTTTATAGTGGTGTACTTAAACATGTTTTAATGCAGATATATTTTCAATTTAATAAAATTATGTTTTTTTTTTATTATTAAATATGTATTGTATGCGTAGCAACTCATTTCAAATAAATATTTATTAAATTAAATGCCATGAAGTTATTTTATCGGGTTTAGGCTACATCGTCGTGGAATTTATTGATGCTGACGTTTCGGGAACCGTTGCAAGTAGCGTTATCAAAACATAATGAGTGCTGGACAGTCTAATCTGATATTTCGCTATGGTTGACTGGCGGAGAAGTCTCGGTTCGTGTGCTGGGTTTCTATTGGTTGATGCCAGTTGGTTAGTTACATCCATGCTTGTTGTCTGCGGGGGTACGTATTCTGTGTTTGTGTGTTGTTTTAGCGCCCTTTTCCAAAGGCTACTTAAAATCACAAGGCCTTCTTGTCGGTTGAAGTTCTGTTTTTTAATTTCTATTTCTACGTCGAAGAAACAAGAGAGATTGCACGGGTACAACACTGAGACCAACGGGACCATACGGGAAAATTACCAAAATACTAACAGAACTTCAATTTGCGACTCCAACTAAGCCTTCCGAGGGTGCTATAACAACACACAATCACAGCCGAAGAATACGCACCACCGCAGACAAGAAGCATGGGCGTAACCAACCAAGTGCCACCCAACCAATGGAAGCCCTATAAGTACCGGATCCGACAGTTCAGCACACATTACGCTTCGATAATGTTATCTGTAACGGTTAGCGAAACGTCAGCATCTGTCAATTCCACGGCGACGCGGTGTAAGCCCGAAAAAACGACTTCATTCGACACAAACCGCTGAAGCCCAAAACTTCACATTAAATGCTGTGTTTAAGAACCATTTGCAAAAAGTTGGCCTTTTTAAATTAATGACTTCATGATGTGAAGACAAATGACTGGACTGGTATACGAATACAGAAATACAAAAAAAAAATTATTATTTTTTTAATTTACTTATTTATTGTATAATTTGAAATATTCAGAAAGGGAGGTACAAGTACCTTTTTCCTTGACGATACTGTATATGTGTATGATAATTAAGCCTGGAATAATTTTTATATATCGATTATCGATATTTCATCGATTATTGATACAGTCAACAGTCGACTATTTCTACTTTATAGAATGTTGATCATGGACGGATTACTCGATCTGTTTTCATACGAAAAATCTGATGATGGTCCAAACTATTCATTGCAAGCAAATTGAGAAATTATTTGCCTACACTTTCTGCTTGTCTCATTTTCATTATCGCAAACCTTGAGCAAATATATTGTTTTAAAAATTAACGTTTCACCTAAACTGTAGAACAACAACCAGTCGGCAAGTAGCAGTAGTGTCCCAACAGAATATTTGTCTGTTTTGAATAAACCTTCAAGTTATATATATTTTTTTGTGTGTTTTGTATGGCCACACTGTGTCTGATGCTTTTAACTTGAGTTAAACATCAAAGCAATAAGTATTTGTCTAATTAGTTAGCAGTTACGCATATAAACACAGTACAAAACTAACATTCCGGTAAAACTCATTTCGTCCGTAATAGAAATACTATTGGGAGGTATTTAGCAATAATGATTTACGTTATAGAACTTCATTGCAAATTAAAAGCTTTGGTCGCAATGATCTGCCTGTTATGGAATGATTTAATACCGCGTTTAAATACTTGCCAGAAAATGCATCTTAACAAGCATCATAAACACACAGCCAGTTAACTCGATAAATACTCGACCATAAAAATACTGAATATTAACAAATATCAACAAATTAATATTGACAGCCAGATTTTGGTTGAAATGATTCACTGCAAAACCATTAATTTTAACAGCGATATCTAACAGTTCATACAAATGTTATGTTTTGTACCATTCCAGAACAATTATGTTAAACGCACCAGCATCTGTGTGTGTTTCATCACTTAAAATGGATTAGCAATCCATAAAAGGCGCTAATATGTTTCACTGTTACGTTTCGCACGCTATTCAGTACAATTCTGTAACAACCACCTTCATGGACAATAAGCACATAATTATCTTATAGCTCCACGTGGCTAATTTGTTACTTTTAAAGAAAACTGCCAAGACATGCGTGAGTATAGCAATCATGTTCAACTAGTTAGTATGAAAAAGTTATCATTTATTTTCCCATAAACTTTCAAATAGAAGTTGTACGTTATGCAGGTTATATATTTACTTTGGTGTAAGTAAAATAATAAATGTGTCTACAGATACGCATATGATTTAAAGAATATAGTCAACATTATCATTGTTACTGCGGTTTCAACACTTAATAAATGAAAAAAGAAAAACACATCCATTATACATATTTTATAGATTACTGATATTTTACCCATAAATGGATATGTCGATTATTGATGTACGTATCTTCGATATTTAGGATTATGGATTTTTAAAACATCGATATTTTATTGATGAATCGAATATTAAAATATGGGTATAGTATTGATATTTTCCCATATTTCAATAATCGATATATTGACAATATTGATATTGATATTTTAACAATATCGCCCAGTCCTCATGGTAATACAATTTCTAACGTTACTTTTTCCGGATTGATTTTCAAACCTTTCTTACCCAATACGGTAACTTTAGCTAAATAAAATACTCTGGTCCAGTTATACTTCGTGGATTATCACAGAATATTCAATAATGACAGACTTGGAACTAGATCGTCAATGTACTATTAAATAGGGTCAACCTCAACATATAATCATCTCTTACGCAACCATATCCAAACGGTTTAGCCCAGAAAGGGCCAACAACCTTCGAAAGTATTACGTCATAGCTTCCTCTACGGAAAGGCGCATTTACAATTACTTTACATTCAGCTCGTACTCATCTCATTTGAATCTGTACAAAAGATTAGGTCGGCCTAGAACCTGTCCGAATCTCATTAGGTGACCAACCCGGAGTCGTTAACGCGGGGGCATCCAGACGAGCGCATTGTCCTCCAAAAACTTTTCCTACAGGTTCACCGTCCTCGAAACACAAGAAATGGCAACAGAACACGTGCAGTCTTGTTCACCAAAACGTGCACATGAGGTATCTACCTGCGGGCATTATCCCCTCATCGATTTGAAAGGCCAATTTCTACATAATGTGAGGGCCGGTTCTAGGCTACCTGGAGTTGGGAACATAAGGCCGTGTTCCCACCAAAAGCAACTGGCAACGGCAACGCAACTGCAATGCGACCGCAACTTCAGTTGAGTTGCTCTTGTGTTCTTACTGAAATCAACTGTTTTGAAATTTCTTGTTTCGGTAGTCCTGAACAAAACGTCGTGCTCGTCACATGAAAATATATTTATTATACAGGGTGTATCATTAATATTGCGAAAAAATTCAGGGTGAGATTCCATGCATAAAAATAAGAATAAAAGTTCATATAAACATGTTTACAACATCAGGTTTCAGTGAATGTATGGATCGGAATTGTCGGAGACCACTCGATAGGTCCATTCTTTTTACCAGCGAGGTTAACTGGAGCAATTTATCGCCATTTTCTTGAAGAGAAGCTGCCGATGCTATTGGAAGACGTCCTACTGCCATTAAGATTACAACTGTATTTCATACACGATGGAGCTCCGCCTCATTTCAGTTTAGTTGCTCGAGAATATTTGAACACTGTGTACCCAAACCGTTGGATAGGTCGAGGAGGCATACAACCCTGGCCTGCGCGATCTCCGGACTTAAATCCATTGGTTTTTTCCTCTGGGGTCACCTTAAACATTTGGTTTATACGAACCCGATTGAAACGCTCGAGGAATTAAGAAATCGTATAATAGCAGCTTGTCTAACAATTCGTCACACACCCGGAATTTTTGAACGTGTTCGCCAATCAATGCGTCGCAGATTAGAAGCCTGTATTGATGTTGGGGGTAGTCATTTTCAACAACTGTTATAACTTATTGTTGTTGTTGCTATTGTTGTTTACATGGCATTATTGTCCTATCTCACCCTGAATTTTTTCGCAATATTAATGATACACCCTGTATAATTTCTCCCCAGGCTTTTTCTTTGATGTGTATAAGATGGCTTTGTCTAATCATATAAACATGCGTGTGCTTTAACAAGGGCCACAAAATTCAAGATTTTGCTGTCTCGTCCGCCATGAACCAGCAGTTCTTGGCAACTGTAGAACGCAACTGGCGACGGCGACGCGGTATGCAGCGCTGCCGGCAACCAATTAGCAACTGGTTGCGTTGCAGTTGAGTTGCCTTTTAGTAGGTGGAAACACGTGTATTTTAACATTAGCGCCTAGTCGCGTTGCTGTTGCGTTGCAATTGCGTTGCGGTCGCCGGTTGCTTTTGGTGGGAACATGGCCTAAGGGGTAAAAATCAAAATAACAAATCTGGATGTGCAGGTCTATGGCCTGGGTAGTCAACCTTGAGAACATAATTCTAAGAACATTATCCAAGTATAAAAAAAAATGTTATTGAATATAATATGTAAAATGGAAGGCAAAAAGAGACTATTGAATAGAGTCTGGGAATTAATTAATGCTGATAGCCTAGAGAAGTATATCTTAGAAAAGTAGGGTTATTTAATAACATCACTTTAATTTTAGAATATTTCAGCATATAGCAAGTAAAACTTGGTAGCTTCCAAACGTTAGTAGTACAATAATTTCTTTATTAAATTAAATAAAAAATAAGTAACAAGTTGTTTTGTACTAATAAATTATTCTTAGACATACGTGTGTCAAGGTCAATTATACGTTAATGTCAGAAAGCGATAATGCATTGGGAGCGTGGCACTCAAATTTCCTCGTATAAAATTTCATTTTATCGCCCGTGGAAAGTTTAAGTTTCAGGTAGGTTTTTAAGATTTTTTAATCAATAAACGGGAGGAAACTTTTATATCTTGGTTAACCGTAACAGGAAGGGAGTTTCTTTAGCAGCTCCGAGAGATATGACTTATATAAAACTGTATTTTTAACCACTTTCCTTATTTTCAAAACAAACTTAACAATAAGTCCCCTTTCTACGCTTGCTAAGTAACATATACAGTAAGGCATCAAATTATTAATACTATTAGGTTCATTATAAAGGAAATACAACTATCAGCTGTCTAATTGCTACCATTTGCTTTATGCTAGATGAGTCATCTTTAGATTCTAGAAAATATTCTCCTATTTATTAACATATTCGTGTTGATTGAAACTAAAAATTGAAATTCGTAGATTTTTCCAATTTCGTAAAACTTTTTTGTATCAAATATGCATGGGAACCCCCACATAAGTAAAAAAATTGCGGTGGAACTTGATATTAAGTTAGTCTGAGCATTGGTATATGGTGTAAAATTAACATTTCGAAATGGTTACATGCGTAGTTCTGCTGTTAGAAAACCCCCCTTAACAGCTCCGCAGTACATACATCACTTTACCCTACATAATGGTTTGTTTAAATCATCGATTCAAATTTTAGACGTTCACTATTTTCTTAAATTATAGATATAGCCAATGAAATATAAATACATAAGTGGTGAACCCCTTTAACAACTCATTGTAGTATGGTTGGTATCCCAAAGGAACATTACTTAATTTGAGCCACCCCGTACAAAATTTATAAGGTGTGAATCAAAAAATGAAACGGCTACAGGTTTAGGTTTTTATAAAACATACGTTATACATTAAACTTGCGATAATAAACCTTTATCACTTCCATTATATACAGTGTATGGTCGTAAAAACTTTTCGAAGAACTTTTCAATTTTAAACAAAATACGGCCAAAATTTATCCTGTATGTGTAAATTGTGCCTGTTTTACAACAAACAAATAATATCAAAGCAATCTATCATTACTTATCATTAATTACTGAAGAATCAACAAACAAATTTCACAACTTTATTTTTTCCATTACAAGCAGAGCAATTTATTATAAAATAATGCAACCAAAATTATCATCAGGCTGCTCTAAATAAATATTTGTGGCGAAACACTTGTTATTCAGCTATAATTAAACACATATTTGCGTTCACATTGCGATTTATGGATGGTAAATAAAACGATAAAAAGCAAAGAATCTTACAACCAACAACGTGAAGGGATACGCAAACGCTTTGCGTATTGCTTGCAGAATCTCCACGTGTTTGTCTCATTTTTAAAAAGCATTAAAACGCAGGTAGTGCTCAACACAATTACATACATAGTTTTCAAATTCTTTGATCTTGAAGATTAGAATCTCACAGCAGATAAACTTTTCATATACTAAATAAGTCGTAAAAGGTTAAACAATAAAGACGTAATAAGGTTTTTAAAGATCGATTAAATTAATATGGGGAAATAACCAGGCTATTTTTCTATTTAACTAATGGGAACAAAGGGAAGCACTATATCAAATTCGTAATAGTACAAATTTCTATAATAATAAAATATCAATAAAATAATTTTACTAAGAACTGATCTATTTAAAATTTGAATATTTTGATAAATACTAAATAAAGCAAACATATGGATATGAATGTAAAGCTAACTAAAATTGTAGCTGTTAATATCCTATCAATACACGAGTATGTACATCTTATATAAGGGTAAGGGGGTGTTGTTTTGACGAAATGGGAATTGGGATTAAAAATCATCTGCTTGATCAAAACTCCATTAATGCAAAAAGTTTCTATTTCTTAAATCTCAGTTAACTACCTTCATAACAGTCATAATAAAATAAGGGAAATACTTCAAATAAGCCCGAATTTGTAAATCCAAAAGTTTTAATTACTTACAGCTTCTGCTCTGCAAACATGCAACGGGAGCTGCAAAATTATTTTGCAACTGGGGCACATTTGTGAAACTTCTTGACAATTTGGTGAAAATACCGGCCATTCTAACCTCAAATTTGTTGCCACGAAAGAATTTGAACCATAACCACCGACACCAGCAGGAGAAAGACCGGACAGTTCGCTTTGAAACGAGTGGTTCTGAAGGATGGGGAGGACCGAATCGAGATAAGGAAGTTGGATGAGTGTAGGAGTTTACGAGCCGGTTCGGTTTCGCACGAACCGATTCATTTAATCTCCGGACACTTAACACTACGTTTATATGACAACTTGGATCGGTATCAACTATACTGGCTCGATTTTCAAGTAATCAGAAGAGGTGTACCTGTATTAATTAGAACATGATTGTAGATAACTTTAGTTAATCATTAGATGCTTGAAAATAAGGTCAATGAGTTCAGTGTTGCTTGTAGGTTAAATTGTGATAATGCGATAAGATTATAAAATCAACGTTAAAGTTTTGCAAATATTCTGGTATAATAAAGAGGTTATTAGATCGAATCACATGATATTATAACAGTTATATATATTATTTGTTTATTGATCCACACATTAATGTAATCTAACTCATTCAAAACGAAATCTAAGATATATCTAGCGTTTTCAAGATATATGTTTGGAACGGCATTGTTAATTGTCCTGTATTTTGTATTTACAGTGATCGTTTGTGTTTGAAGCAACTACCAATAGCTAATTTTTTTTAAGATTTCTAGCTTATGTTACTCAGAAAACATGGTAAAATTGATGTGAAAACATCTGTTGGGGGATATAATATAAATATGAAATATGTTACTGGAATTTTTCAGATTTGGGTAATTTAGCTTGCCTTAGTATTTGCCTGCTTCGTACCGAGCCAAAAAAATTTTTACCAGTGCACTTTAGATTATTCTTACATTTATGACATTTTTATGTAGTTAGAATTCCTGTCATGATATTAATAATTAGTAACCTTACAGATTTAGGATTTACAACACAAAACAAATAACATGTAACGACTGCTGCAATAATTAATATGTAATGTACATGCACGTACTAGATGTGTATTTGCTTCTTTTTAAAGTGGCTATTGTAAGGTTTTCACACATTTTTAAGTGTGGAGATAAATGTTTGCTAATTACAAACATGTAGTTTGTGGTTCAGTACTTTCAATATATTTTTTAAGTTTCCTGGATAATATGTTTAATGGACACAACAAGCAAATACCTGCTGTTCGTAAAGTCTCGTTATAGCCAATTGAACTATTTTTAAAATTATGATAACAACAAAAATAATTCTAACACGAAATAAAATAATCTGTTATAAGAACTAATTTGGAAAATATTTTTGTACATAAAAATTGTTACTACTTATTCTTCCAAATGATATGATACTATAACAGTTTTATGATTTGTTTGTTACGCCACTTGTTAAATAAGTACAATCCTGATAAATAATAGTAGATTGTTTGACAAGTAAAGAAAAGTGGTTGTTTACTATCGAGTGGAAACAGATTGATTTACGAGCGTTAGCGAGTAAATTAAGTTTTCACGAGATAGTAGACCACTTTTCTTACGAGTTAAACATGCTATTTTTTTGTATCTTTAATGGAAAACGTGGAAAACCTAAGAATATTTTAACAAAAATTGTTTTATTACAATCTTTAACATAGTTGCCTATTAAAAGTAACCTTAGCAACGCATGACGACAAATTAAACAAAACAGAATTTTAACAGAAGATGCAGTTTGAAGAAAATGAGAGTATTTTGGAAGCCGCCAGAGAAGCGACTCTAAATCTACTTCCATCAAAGTCTAATTGTACATTCAATTTTTATGGCAATAAATATAGTGAATAATTTTTTCGTTAAATGTCATTTTTTGTGTGGTTGTGTTGCTAACGATTAAAGTGTTGCTAACGAGTAAAGTGTTGCTAACGATTAAAGTGTTGCTAACGAATAAAGTGTTGCTAATGAGTAAAATAAAACATTTCCTTTGTGAATTCTACTTAATCAAATGGCTGTTTTCCATTAAGGATACAAAAAAAATAATTATAGCACAAGCCTGTTATGTTATTGAAACTGAAATAATTCGACATTAAGCTGTCATTAAGGTCAAATAGTCTTCAACAGTCTTCTGCCGTTCCAAAAAAAAAAACAACAATGAATAGCTCTAAACTTTCTTTAAATAAAAGAAACAACACTTAAATGTGAGTTTTTAATTTATAAACATGAATGTTATAAATTAATTGTTTATGATATAATAATAACCCATTTGATGAATATAATATATGACTGGACATGGAAATTTATCGCAGAAATAGTGAATACGACGTTGCAGTTCTAAAAAGCAAGTCAAATATTCCATATAAACGTGACTATACGACAATGGTCGCGTTTTTCCTGTTTGTAACTCCAGAGCGTACAGTTTGCGCCGGTCTTTGAATAGGGCAGGTTTCGTTGTTAGTTTTGATCGCCCCGTACAACCACCACCCCGGGAGGACATAGGGGTTGATTATTTGCGAGGGTGCATTTTGTTAAAGAAAATCACAGCACCTCCCAGTATTGAAGGGGGTTCGAAAAAGGTAAGGCTTGAATTTATTCTGCCAGACTGGCAATAGATACAGACAGACGGTGCCCTAATAACAGATTTATTATTAGAGTATTCTGCACCAGAATTAACAGGTGCGTATTCTTATTTATCCCGTACATGCGTCACGTATTTGGTGCGTAAGTTTGCAGCTTTCGTGGAAGAATTTGAAAGGTTAGGGCGGGATTTTTTATTCTAAATTATATTTTGTTTTTTTGAAAATAAATATCATTTATCGTATCCACTTCAAGTCAATTTGTAAAAGAAACATTGCCGCGAAAATATCCACGTGTAGATGTATCGCCGCATAAGCCGCTTTTCTAGGCCAGCTAGGTCAACTTTTTACCGTTTATCACACCGTTTTTTTGCGTATTTCATGCTTTTAGGTTGGGATGAAATACCAAGCCGAGTATTAAAAATTGGACGGTTGTTGTGGAGAACTGGTATTTCGCGAACAATCCAGGTATTTTTCATGATGATTTTATTCTCGACCACTTTAAACGTTGATTTTTGTTTTCCTTTTTAACCGACTTTGTAAAAAACGATAAGGGTATCTTAGATTATAGACGAAAACCAACGGTTAAGAAAAGCCCTTTGTTTCTTAGGGGAATGTACCTGTCCTTAGAAAAAACAAGTTCACGGAATTAAATTAAATTAAATTTTTTTGGGTTATTTGGCGGCTTTGAGTTTTTTGTAAAATAAGAAAGAAAAACCCTGGAACCAAATATCAACAAAGTGGTGTAGTCTCACAACACCATTGTACATCAACATTTTGCTGTATTTTGTACAGAGTGATTGCAAAAAATTAAATCATCCATATCATCTCGAGTAGTTACACATATGATTTCTAACTATTTATTTAATATCTGCCTCTTTCTAATGTTTAATAGAAATGCAAACATAAAACTCCTGCGCCCTTTGTAATAAAGTCTAGCTCACTTCACAATAGTTTGTATACAACGAGAACCCGGATATAACGAGCGTTTACGAAGAAAATGTTTGGATTTGCATTGTTTACCGTATAGTATTTCTCGCTTACAGCAATTTCTCACCCCGGTAACAACGAGCAAAAATGTTTATTTCCGTAGAAACCTTACCTTCTGCCATGATAGTTCAAATACGGGATCAGTTTGTAGAATTTTGTTGTTAGGGTGTCTTAGTTTGATTCGCTATTTACTGCTTAGTGCGGCGAAAGCTCTTTAAATAATCCTTAATTTATAAAATTTTCTGCGATTGGAACTATCAAGAGTTTTTGCATTTAAGTACAAAAAATTACTGATCAACTTATTTAGAAAAACACGTAAACAACATAGTATGCATATGTCTGACTTTATTTAAGTGTGAATATATTTTTTCTTTGATTATATACATGGTATTTTAAGTCTTTAATACTGTATTTTTTTAGTTTCCCGGATATAACAAGTAAATATTTGCAGTCCCAAAGATCGTCTTTGTAACCCAGTCGATCTGTATTTAAACAAAATTTGATTATTGATTTCTTGCTAAGTACCGGGAGAGCAATAAAAACCCAAATCAAAGACACGCTTGGAATTTTTTGGTCTTGTCTTAGATTAATCTGGAAGTATGAAGATGTAAACATTATAAATATTTTTAACTGGCATACATTAATTATTGATAGTTTCCATTTCAAATTTTATTAATTAATTGATTACAACAATTCTAGAGGAATTGCGGTCTTAAATAGTTTTAGTAAGATATACAGCAAAATCATCAGAAACCTAGTCGAAGAACAATACAAAGAGAAGAAAGCGGTATCAGAGCTGGGAGATTCTGCTTAGACAACCTTTTCACATTATCCCAAATAATACTATAGAAACAGACTATAGGAAGAGAATTACACCTGGTAATGATAGACCTCGCAAGAGCATGGGACAATGTTCCAATACAGAAGATGTGGGAAGTACTAGAGGGAAAAGTAGAACACTCTGGGTCTGGTTAAAGCTGTGATGGATTTGTACGAAGAACAGATAGACAAAGTCAAGAATGGAGCGGAAGCATTTAGAGCAACGAAGGAGTTGAGGCAGGGATGCCCGTTGTCGCCAACGTGAATTAAAGTTTATGTGGATGAAGCCCTGAGAGATTGGTAATAGAAATGCAGCAGAATGGAAATACCTCAAAGGAACACAACAATATATACCTTACAATTCGCAGACTCGCAGCTCAGGAAAAAGATGATGCAGCGTATATGACCAGGAAACTACGGGAAGAATACGGAAAATGGGATTTACCACTAAACATTGACAAGACAAAATATTTGCCGCTAGGTACTGCACAAACATGAGCATTAGAATTGGACACGGGAGAGGTAGTAGAAAGATGCGGCGAGTACACTTATTTAGGAGCGAGGATAGGTAAAGAAAGAAAGAATGAAAGCGAAATAAATGATGGAATTAAAAAGAGTAAAAAAGTAATTGGTGCAATTAATAGTATACTCTGGGGCAAAGACATAAGAAGAAAAATAAAAATCCAAATATACAACACCATGGTGAAAAGTGTAGCACTATAGGGAGCAGAGGTGTGGCAACTGACAGAACTAAACAAAAGTAAGCTGAGAGAGGGTTAGAAATGGACTAAGAAGAGTTGCTGCAGTATCAAGAATTGAAAGAGTGAGAAATGGGAATATAAAGGAAAGGAAATGATGGGTATCAACAGTGACATTGTAGAACAAATAATACATAGACAATTGGCATGTTTCGACCATGTGCAAAGGATGGAAGAGGCGCGAATACCAAAAGGAGGAGAAGGAAGGGCCGACAGGATCTATGATACTGGAAAGAAAGCGAGATTACAACAAAAGTCATTACAATACTGCGAATTTAAAGAACAGTGGAACATAAAATTTTCATATTAGAATCTTATTTTCACAATTGTACAAAGAATGAAAATGATGAATAGCAATATTCATTTCAAACCTGTTTACAGAATTTCAAAAGTGTTAGTGTTATCCAAATGAGGCTTCAAATTTCACTTACAAGAATTTCTATCCAACTGTCAAATTTATTGTGAATAATTTTAAAGAAAGTGGTAGCGTTGAAAACAAAAAGGGGTCGAGAAGATTTGTTAAAAAAACTGCAGAACTTATTGATAATGTTAGGGCTATCATGGTAGCAACTCCTTCTAAGCCGATCAGAAAACTAAGCTAATTGATTTGTCATACAGTACTTGTCGAACAATTAATAAAATATATTTGAGTTCGTTTCAACACAAAAAGCAAATGACGAATCAACTTTTACCGCGTGATTTCCAACTTGAACAAATTATTGTCACTGGCTCTTAAACAACATAAATAATAATGACATAATGGATCTTACCTGGTTCAGCAATGAAGCCTGGTTTCACCTCAATGGGTATCGTAACAGCCAAAATGTGAGAATATGGGCAACAGATAATCCGTTTATGTTTGAGGAAACACTGTTACATTCACAAAAGATCGGTTTATGGGTAGCTGTTTCAAGAAGACGAATATTTTTTTTGTAGAAAATATAACTGGTGATTATTGTCTTCAGAATAGCTTAATCCCCCCTTTCAATTAACTTCATGATAATGAAATTAGAAATGGTTAGTTCTAGCAGGACAGTACCATAGCAAGTACTGCTAATCATGTCAAACAATTTTTACAGGAATTGTGATGATCGGTTAATTAGTAGACATTTGATTCCATCAACGTCACCCGATCTTACAGATCCAGACTTCTTTCTATTCCCTCATCTAAAAAACAATATTTTTAGTAATAGACCACAGAATCTAGAAGATCTACAAAATGCTATTTCACAAAAGTTAGATCAACTTGCTGCTGATACTCTGGAATGCATTTGAAAATCTTAAGAGAAGAGTGCATTTATGTTTAGAAAACAATGGTCAACATTTTCAGCATCTTTTGTAAAATCCTTTATTTACTTTGTTCTGTAAATGTGTATCCAATAACTTTATTTCAAATAAACGTTTATTGACATAGCCCATATCTGCATAACCTCACTACTTCGACCCCAGGGACCACATAACACTTGAGACGGCCATATAAACTTGAATATAGCTAACCAAAAGTATACACGAACACTGGCAGCAAGCAGTGTTAATTTTAAAGTTCTATTAAATAAATAACCTAATAAAATTTAAAATGTAAACTGTCAATAGTTAATCTATGACAGTTATAAATATTTTTAATGTTTACATTTTTATAATTACAGATTAATCTAAGACAAGACTTCAAAATTTCCAGCGGCATCTTCGACTTGGGTATTTATTGCTCTCGCGGTATTAATGGCTTTAGAATAATTTAAATTAGTTGAATCAGGATACCAGTTTTTTTGACATGTTATGGTTATATTGTCTACAAATATGTCAGATTGCTAGAGTTTACCATGACATTAATAATCAGTTGTAGATTTCCTTATGATATTTATGCTTTGTGATACACAATATAGACAGATCTAGATATTCACTTTCCATTGCTACTAATTGTGATAAATAAAATATGTGTTTGAAAATATAAACATATTTTTACGAAGGTCGCCGCTAATAGTGAGAACTTATTCAAATTATTGTTATTATATACGTCAGCAATTAAATATGTTAATTAAAATGAAGCTCCCCCACAATCAGTGTGTTGTTGGAAAATAAACATATGGAACTTGCAACTGCAAAGAACTTTCTATTATATAAAGTAAAAGGTAAAAATAAAAAAAAACGTAGGATGAAGTAAAATAACTTGTAGTTAAATATTCTAAATGAGCATAAAACAATAAAATATGTATGAGTTTACAAAATGTGCAGTATGCGCTTAATTTTACGAAAATAATTAGCCCGAATTAATTACAGATGATGCAATTTGCATATTCAAATATAAAATAAATGTAAATATTTCTCATGCGATTATAAATTATGTTTTTCTAGAATTAACTCTTGTGTCTGTGTGAACAGTGTATAAAATATATAATATTCAGCTGAAAATTTCAAATAATAAAGCTTATAAATGTAACTCAACAATTTCATAACAAAATTGTAGTTTCAGTTTTAAACTGAAATCAATAATACGTTTAATGCTTTATTAAAATTTTTACATAGTATCTGCTGGAGATTTTCCTTCCTATAAATATCCGAGCTATACTTATCACCATTTAAACAAACTTATCTCGTGTTTTTTATGACTTTTAAAAGTAAAAGCAAGTAAAAGTTGCCTGGTAAACCAGCTAGCTTTAATGGAAAGGGTATGAAATGTGATATGTGTAAAGGCATAAATTAAAATCAGGTTTGATCGATATTTTTTTAATAGAAGGGAAAGGCGCTTGGTGTTGGAAATCATTCAGACGAATTTCTCTCTCTTACATTTTGAGCTGTATTCAAACTATAAACTACATTTATTTTAGACTTTAGATAAAAGGAAGCAACTTTATGACCTTTTGTGAGATACACTTGTATTTGATTAGGTTGAAAAATAAATTTCTTGGCATCTCTTATTTCAATGCAAAGTTTAAGTCCAGTAAGACATATGTTATAAATTTAACTTTATAATCAGGCAGGTAAATATGTACTAAAAAATTATTATGGATATGAAAAGAACCTTGACATATTATTCAATATTATAATTAAGTTTGTTTTAAAAAAATATTTACTTAAGTGTTTAATACACTTTTGTTTCAGAAAAATGTATCCCTAAAAATTAACGACGATGGCTAAAGGAGCGCTTTGGATATACATAAATTCCACAAAATTGCCAATTCGTCAAAGCATACATGCAGTACAAAGATGTAACTTCCATAGTTTAAAATGTAAACGACACTGCCTCGAATCTAAAAGCAGTTTGGTAAGATGGCAGTCAGCCCAGCCACCTCCAGGAGCTAAACCAGAAAGCAAAGCCATAGAAGGAACTCCTTACAGTAAACTAACCATTGGCGTTCCTAAAGAAATATGGCAAAACGAGAGAAGGTATTTATGTAACATTTAAAAAATGGATAAACATAAATGATTTGTATACAGGGTGGCTGTGACTCCAGCTGTGACTGCCACATTGGTAAAAAAGGGTTTTTCAGTAAACATCGAGAATGGTGCAGGGCTGGAGGCAAAATTTAGAAATGAGGAATATGAAAAAGCTGGTGCTAAGCTTGTTGATGCACAAAAAGCTTTCGATTCAGGTATGATTCAATCTTATTTACTTTTGACTACTTAAAATAAATTTAAGGGCGTTGTAAAAGATGGGATTACCTTCCATTTTGGTTGGTATGAGATCCTGAGTAAACTTGTCCTGATGATGGTCTCCAACAAATGAAACATGGTAGCTCTCTTGAATTACATTTAAATAGCCAGAAGAAGCAAGTACATGAATTCGCAAATTAATTTCAGATATCATACTTAAAGTAAGGCAACCTTTAGAAAATGAAGTAAATTATTTTAAGGAAAACAGTACGCTTCTATCATTCCTATATCCTGCTCAAAATAAAACGCTTGTCGATCAGCTAGCCACTAGAAAAATTAACGCCTTTGGTAAGTGTTTTTAGCCACATTTCCCTGCAACTGCATTAATCAATAATCGTATATTTATTTTCAGCCATGGACTGCATTCCACGCATATCGAGAGCTCAAGTGTTTGATGTTTTGAGTTCTATGGCCAATATTTCTGGCTACAGGGCTGTCATTGAAGCTGCAAATCACTTTCCAAGGTTTTTTGCAGGTTATTTTCTTCAAATAAACTCTTTATTCTTTTTTAATGATTTTTTACTGCAGGGCAAATAACTGCAGCCGGTAAAGTACCTCCTGCTAAGATTTTGATCATCGGTGGAGGTGTTGCCGGGCTTGCAGCCATAGGCCAAGCCAAAAGCATGGGTGCAGTGGTACGGGCATTCGATACACGATCTGTCGTTAAGGAGCAAGTTGAATCTTTAGGGGCCGAGTTTCTCACAATTAATATTAAGGTACCTACTTTGTTTTTGTTCTAATCAGTGTTTGTGGGTATTAATCGGTCTCATAAAAATATGAAACTGTTATTATTAGGTTAATGTTACAAGTGGTAAGTGCAAATGAGTGTAATCCAAAGGACTAAGGGGTACAAGTCCTCTCAGCTAAATTATAGGTCAATAGATGATTACATAATAATATGTAATCACCAGCCAACAAATAAACACATCATTAAAGTGTTGCTTGCCCACAAATCCTTTGCTGATAATTATATAGTTTAGCAAAACACGATTAATTTTTTTTATTTTTTGCCTTTAAGATAACTGTTAGTATGTCATATACAGTGCTTTCAAAAGAATTTGTTTTTATTTATACAGGTTATTTAACCTAGACGGCTATTTCTTTGGAGGATTTGTTACTAAGATATTATACACCATTTGTGGTATTTCAAAGGACGCTCTGCATTGTGGCGCAATCAGATTATTGATTGAAAGTCAAATTTCCAAGTAGCGATTCTCACCTACTTTTAAATGGAACAGTACTCACTTTTTGTCATATTCAAAGTTAAAATGTTCGTAATATAATCCGTAATTAGTTTTATCACATTTTGATGAAATATGTATTTGTTATATTGATGTGGTAGCCTGGAAAGTGTGAAATCCGCGTCGATATTTTTACAGCTTACTGTTTGATGTGAATAAATCTAGGCTTAATTAAATTAGTAGAATTGTAGTATTTTTACAGGTAAATACATTGATCTAACTAAGAATCAACAGAATGCCTCTTAATTGAAACATCCTGTATTTTCTTATGTTTTAGCTTTCCTTTAATTTTTCTCTACATGAAGTATCGAACATTGCACCCAAAAAGGTTATTTTCTTTTTTATATTTTTGTATTCATGGAAGTGCCTTGGCAAATGGAAAATAGCATCACTCGAAAACAATAACTGCATATTCAAAATATAGGAAATTATTTAGAATAGTTTATGTACATGAAGTTTTAGATCTTCTGTAACTTATTCCAATTTTACTATCCTGTCTTCAATAACAGTACTTAAATAATTACATGAAGTGTTCCTATTCAATACATCCAAATATATGTCAAAAGTTAAATATAAAAATGCTATCCCTACTTAATTTTTTAAGATATCATACCCTTTTGTTGAGAAAAATTAGAAGGAATTTCATATAATTACATGAAATGTTGTAAGTAATGTACTACAAATACAATGTCGTCCTATTCATATAAAAATATAATTTATTTGTCGTTTTTTTGGATATGTGGCTTTATACTCTTATGTAGCGAAAGATCGGAGGAATTAAACATAATAAAATGGTGTGTTCCGTTAAAAGGAAAGTTGAATTTCAATTTATCTGCACATATTTTTTTTTTGTTGAATTGGATTCATTTCATTCATTCATGCTGTGATTGTAGTTTTGTTAAAACATTATAATTTTAGCATGGGCAAATGCAAACTCTTTATTAGGCCTGTATGACACGGCGCAGAATTTTGTACAAAATTTTGTACAAAATAAACACATATTACACGGAACAGAAATTTGTACAAAATTCTGTCTGCGAGCATGCGCAAATAGGTGCAAATTATGTTGACATCTGTGAGAAAACTGTCAAAATAATCATGTTACTGTCGATAATGTAGAATTCTATCAAGGTTTAATAATAATTGTTTATTTTTGTTTACATAACCTCGAATGTTGTTTATCTTTTCGTGGCTTGAATTATTTTTGCGTTTTCAGGAAGATTTCTTTTGATTATAAGTTATATTAAGTTTGTGTAGAATAACTAGCGTTAAGAGATTTTAGGTGGTACATGTGGTAAAACATTTATGTCTTTGCCCTGTGTGATCATTGATGAACACTACAAAGTGTTCGTTGGCGCATCGATTTGACGTTGTTTCTGAACAAAATTCTGTGGACTTGGAGCACGAGCTACAGAATTTTGTACAAAGGTCTATGCCGTGTCATACAGGCCTTATACATTATTTTTGTGGAAGTATATGCAACCTTGATTTAATTATAAATTGGCTGCACTGCTAATACACAATGTAGATTCCTATTTAAGACATGGGACTTTACCATGCACAATTAAACTGTTGTGAATGTTGGCTCCCCCAATTACTTTAGAGAAAAATAGTACTTAAATAATTTGGTCACCATTAAAAATTGCATTTAGTAATAACTTTTTGAAATGCTGCAGTCATTTTCCATAAAAAAGTAAAATTATTTGTGTTATATCCTGAATTAATAGTGGCAACCCATGACTTTGAAACTAAAAACAGTCATTTAAAGAGGAATAGAGTAAGAAAAACAGGAAGAACGAATTCCTACCTTACATAATTACCTATTTAATTAAAGCTGTGTTTTTGGCATTCCCTTTTCTGTGCGTATTAAGTTGTCAAGTATTAAGCAATACACAAATGCTCCTTAATTACCATAACCTTGAAATTTAATTACTAAAACAAATCTTGTTACATAAAAGCACAAAAAGTATGTGCTATAATTCTTATCTGATAATAAAGTGAACATGTGCTAGTTATTTTAGGTGTTTAGCCAAATGGTTTATTTATCTTAAAAAAAATGTAAGGCCTCATTACTAAAATTGATGTAAATGAAATTTGATATTGCAATTTTTATTTATAAGTTTTTATATAATGCAATAAGAATTTATACTCACGAATTTTAAAATATTCAGTACAATACCTACTCTCAGAGAAGTAATAATTCATGTAGCTGGTAAAAAATTGTTTTCCAACAATAACCAAATTCATAGCTATAAAAAGATGTATTATTGTTAAATTACATTTGAATATTTAGAAAACAAGAATTCAATGATCTTACAAATTATATTATCGTAATATTAATTAATAACTACATAATAATCATAATATCAACAAATTTTTATTTACTTCATACATATTTCAACATCAACATGTTATCAAAAGCAGTACATGACAAACAACAGGTGTAGTTATAAAAAATACTCCTGTGGTTTACCTTGCATTGCTCTTAGCAATAATGTTTCAGCACCTTGAAATACATATCAAACAAATAAATGAATTAAAATGTGTTGAAATTATTAATAATATTAGGTACATTTATTAAAAAATATTGATTTTTAGGAAGGTATGCAAAAACCAATCACATAATGTCTGAATGTAATTTGGATATGCCAGAGTAAATCTGAACAATTTTTTTGATGGAAAGGGGGCACAGTCAGGTTTAGTTATTGATGTTTGCCTGGAAAATGCGAACTCCGTAAATTTGCATGTGAAATAGAAATTTAGGAATTTTTATGGAAACTATGAATGATGTGTATCATTATAAACCTAAACAATTTTACATTGCTAGTAGCAGGGAGACACATATTTATCATACCTTTCTTATTTGCCGAAATCTGTGCTTATAGACAAATAGTTTAACTTCCGTGGCCTACTCATATCAAGGATTTTAGAAATATACAAACTTATTTTCTACAGATCGTACTATATTTATCTATTATTATTGAAATCTGCAGGAAGAAGGTGGAGCAACTGGCGGATATAGCAAAGAAATGTCCAAGGAATTCATTGAAGCAGAACATGCACTTTTCGCAAAACAATGCAAAGAAGTTGATGTTATTATTTCAACGGCACTTATCCCAGGCAAAAAGGCACCTTTGCTAATCTTGAAGGTGAATTTTTGTATGTAGCTTTTACATTCGCCATTTTAACATGTTTTGATTATAGGAACATGTGTTGGCAATGAAACCTGGCAGTGTTATTGTAGATTTAGCAGCCGAAGCAGGCGGCAATATAGAAACAACCAAACCAGGAGAGGTTTATCAATTAAACGACATTACTCATGTAGGCTTAACTGATTTGTCCAGTCGTTTGCCTACACAAAGCTCCACTCTATATGCTAATAATATTTCCAAGTTCTTGCTTTCAATTGGTGGGTAAACTTTTTATGTGCACCCACAACAATATTTAATAAAAATCGCATTGTAGGTGAAAAAGATCATTTCAATATAAATTTGTCAGATGAGGTCGTACGAGGTAGTATAATCTTACAAAAGGGTAATTTATTGTGGCCACCACCAGCACCAGTTAACCCTTCCCCTCCACCTCCTGCGCCAAAGAAGGAAACCGCAGTTACAAAAGCTGCTGTAGAACAGGCTAACCCTTTAATGAATACCTTTAAGGATGCAATGCTGTGTTCCACAGGTGATTTGGATGTGTTTTGAAAGATTTTCTTTTTTTATGTATGATTTGCATATGTTTCAGGAGTGGGATCCTTGATAGCGCTTGGAGTGGGTTCTCCAAATCCAGCATTCACTTCTATGTTGACCACGTTTGGGCTTGCAGGACTTGTGGGTTATCACACTGTCTGGGGTGTAACACCTGCTCTGCACTCTCCTCTAATGTCTGTGACCAATGCTATATCGGGTATTACTGCTGTAGGCGGACTATTGCTCATGGGAGGGGGCTATTATCCTTCAAACGATGTAGAGGTAAAAGATTGCCGGATGTTGTCCAATTTTGTTTTATTTTATTTAAGTTGTTGTATATTCTGATTATTTGCCATCATTTTATTGATAATATAACACATAATATAGCCTGGTAAGTGCAGTTTTGCGTATTACGGTGTTTTTATGGTATAAAATGCATATGTGTTCTACAACAGCCCTATTGGATATTTCTTTTGAGAGTATTCTATGTCGAATACTATACAGGTTATCATAAATAATAGTCTCGATTCAGAATGTTCAATTAACATTATTAAGTCATGTTTACATACACATACAATTGTCAGATTATCATTGCCTAGCAGGACACAAAAAGATTGCAAACAAAGAAATAATACTTAGGTATATTATAATTCAGGTACTAGCTGCATCTGCTGCCTTCATCTCTTTCATTAACGTTTTTGGCGGGTTTGTGGTGACGAAACGGATGTTAGACATGTTCAGAAGGTACATTTACAGTCTCAAAATATTAGAATTATTTTAAATCCTAAATTTTACAGGCCAGAAGACCCACCCGAATATAACTCTTTGTATGCCATTCCAGCAGCTGTATTTCTAGGAGGTTATGGATGGGCTGCTTCTCAGGGATTTTCAGAAATCCATCAAGCAGCTTACTTGGCAGCTTCGTTGTGCTGTGTTGGTGCTCTTGGCTGCCTTAGCTCGCAGAAGACTTCCAGACTTGGCAATAATCTTGGAATGGTAAACTTATATCTTTAAAATTGTGTGTTTTTAAAAATCACTACATTAATTTTAACCTTCCAGTAGTCGCGCAAAAATTTTCGACATGTTTAGTTGCCCCGGTCTCTGAGACCAGGTAGCTTATAAATAAAAAGGTAATGCAAAAAACTATTTTTTTTTTATTATAGGAGCATAAAAAAAGGTTTTAAGACTTAGTTTTATTTACAAAACTAGTTCAACAATTATTCGTTCACACATTGTAAATAAAACTTTTTTTTTTATTTAAAGAACAAAAACTTTGGATTATAAAGAAAATGTTAGAAGATAAAATAAATGAATACTCAAAAGTGGTAATTTAATATCTATAAAACATATTTAAGCAAAAATCTACTCATTTTGAAAAGCAATTTCCCTACATGATTTACAGATAGCAACGATATGTTCCAAACACATGTAAGTGCTGCACTTATAGCAAGAAAATCGCGTTTTTCTATTCTTTTTCCAGTCACGATACGAACATCTCCCAGGTGTGACATTTTCTAGTGCCTCTCTCGATTCATTTCCAATTAGTTCTTGTAGTCGCAGCTTCAGATTACGTGGAAGATTAGGCATATTAGCACGTCTTTGCAAATGTGGACCTATTAACCCATTAGCCATTTCCTTCAAAAAATTTCATCGTAATAGTTTTCTATCAGTATTATTAGAATTAAATATAACATTGGAATTAATAAAATGAAGAAAACCTTACCGTTGTCAAACTTTTTACCTAATAAACACTTAATAATTTTTATATCATAAATAGTCACCCCGGTCTGTCACACCGGAACACGCTGCCACTGGACAAGAGTTTACAATACAACGTCCATACTACAACTGTAATTAGATGGCGATAACCTAGGAAGGTACTGAGGTGGTGCAATATTTTCGCCACCCCCATCAGTTTTTACAAGAAATAGAATACCGGCCCGGTCTCAGACACCGTGCGCGACTACTGGAAGGTTAAACTACACGGTAGTAAGCACTATTACATGTTTGTCATTTTTATTGTTTAATAATTCTTCTACGTTAAATACTATTTGACGTATTTAAAATGCAATTTCACATTTCTGAGATTTAGTTATATATATCTTAAATACAGTTTCACATATAGCGAGTGTAGTATGCAAACCCGAAATGAATTTAAAGCATATTATGCAACAATAAAATAACTTAATACTAAAATTACCATACACATACTTGTAAGTTTTGTAGAGTATTTTTTGAATCTATTAAAAAGAACATGAAATTATTAATAGGTAATGTATTGCATATAAGATATATGAAAATGTGAGCATAAAAATAATTAAATAAAAGTTAGAATTGATTGCCATAGCTGAACCGTACACTGCAATGAACCTTGTAATTACTACCTCATCCTTTTAGATTGGTGTATCTGGGGGAATAGCAGCAACTTTGGGTTACATAGCACCAACCAATGAAGTTTTAGCACAAATGGCAGCTTGTGCTGTGCTAGGCGGTGGACTTGGCACCCTTATTGCAAAGAAAATTCAAATTACAGATCTTCCACAGCTAGTTGCTGGTTTTCATAGGTTTGTAGCTTTGTGTTCTAGCAGTAAGCAAAGTCTTAACACTAGTAATTTACAGCTTGGTAGGTCTTGCTGCAGTGTTAACATGCATATCGACATACATTCACGACTTCCCCAATCTTGCAACAGATCCAGCTGCTAATGTGCTTAAAACTGCTCTGTTTTTGGGAACTTACATCGGTGGAGTTACATTCAGGTAAAATATTTTTTAAGGGACTGAGGATACAGCTGTAGATAATTATATTTCAGCGCTATCTAACCAAAAAGACATTATGGTTGCTTTTACTGTGGCCCGAGGATAATTCTTCGTTTGGTTAGATGTACTCTAGTATCAAACTTATTTGTTTTATTTATCAAATTAATTGCCAAGTTGAACATTTCAAGATAGCAATACAGGACTAAATTTGATTGCTAGGGCCATTGGCTTTCCTTTAACTTTGTTGTTTGTGGTAACTGTTTCTGGCAATTTTTGAAGTTTTAAATCCTTCGTAACTGTTTTTTTTTAATATTTAAAACCACGGTAATTCAAATTTTAGACAAAAATATATTGTCTATAGTTTATATAGTAAAAAAATAGCTCCTAAATTTTCTGCTGGAGCTACTGATTTTTTTATAGTTTACTACCTATACAAACTATTTTTTTTAGTTTGAAGTGGTTTACTATTTTAAATTCCTACAAAAAAAAAATAGTTAGCTACTGTATTTTCCTTTCCAACTCTGTTAATTGAATACTATGGTGGAAACACTTCGCATCACATTTGTTTTATTATTAAGCTTTCTATGTAAAATATTTCAGTGGCTCATTGGTTGCTTATGGAAAACTTCAAGGAGTGTTGAATTCTGCCCCATTGTTACTGCCTGGCCGCCATGCCTTGAATGCTGGTTTGCTAATGGGCAATGTTGCTGCTGCAGGTGCATTTTTCTATTATCCTTCAATGACTGCTGGACTTGGCGCACTTGGTACAACCTCAGCACTGTCTACAATTATGGGTTTGACTTTAACTGCTGCTATTGGAGGTAAAATCAAAATGACTTCTTTATTGTATGGTTCTTCAGGATTTGTTCTATGCGATTTTTTCTAGATAGGGTTCTCATTGATCTTAGACTGGGAGACTTCCAATTTTTTTTCATAATTTCTATTAAATGAGTATGTACAGGGTATTAATGCATTGCAGGGATAAATTTCTAGGACTTAAAGTATACAAGAAAACAAATATTTATTTATTAATAAATGTATGGTCAAAAGTGTTTCCTTTCAGGGATAGACCTTCTCAAAGATTCTTTAAGAAGCGCAGAAATGTCGGCAACCCAATTTATTACCTACTATTTGTTTCCATAATGACGGAAATTAATACAGGATAATTAAAGCCCTCTTTCCCACTTTTCAAATTCAAATTAAATTTAAAATAAATTAACAAAATGCTTCAAAACTAAGCAATAGAAAAAACCAAAATTACAAAGCAAAATTCGATTATTTGAAGAATTTACAATAACTAATTCAAAAATTAACAAAATCCACCGTTCGCCTTGTTCTGGTAACTCCACAGTTGTGTCTGTTGACAACGAATGTACCTTCCTCCCGCAGTCGACGTGAAACTACACTAAAGGCCTTGTGCGATTAATGATTCCTATTCGGAAAATATTCTTGGTACAGGTGAGCAGCTTCGCGTGCGTTAACCCAAGCAGCACATGTACCTACATCATATCATGCTGTTCGGCAAAAGTATAATGTGCCATAACACAAAAATACGAAACAGAACGAAAATAGCGAAGAAAATTATTATCAAAAAACTCACAGAACGAAAAAAACGAATTATAAAAGGTAGAGAAAGAAAAGAATGCAAGAAAAGTAAACAAATATCACAAAAATATCGAATTATGTCAAAATTGACGTTATTTGAATGCATGTATGTCTAGATCTTCTTTTTTTTCAAAATTCTGTGTGACCTGCACAAAATAATTTAATTTAAAACGCAATTTGGTTTGCCTATTTTTAGGTACTTCTTAAAGAAGCTTTAAGAGGCTCTGTTTTCTAAAGGAACCACTTTTGACCACACATTTATTAACCCATATTTTACCAAAGGTAGAAAAAATACAAAAAATTCGATTTCAACTATTTATTGCTATTAGTTTTTCACTGGTGAATACAGTTTCAATACCAAAATTTTTATTTTTTTCATAGTTTTCAAAAAAATTGATGGTGCGTTTTCGCACCATTGGTAAAATGCATTAAAATATATTCGCACCTACTTTGTATGATACTACTCGAAAGAATCGGCGTGGAGTTGCACATTACCCCTCTTACATAGAAATATAGTGTGATTGTGCCAAACTGTTTACTAAATAAGAGAATGGACGTAGTTTAATGAATTTATCATTTATATCAAATTGTCTATTATCCGATAATTGTGTATTTTTTTATATTGTAGAACCTATTCGTACTCACACAGTTTTTTACAATACGCAACCCCTTGTCTTCATCAGTGGTTCAGTATAACAGTGTTCGAGGTAAAGTGTGATATCCCGGGAGAATAAGTATGCCGGTAAATTTTAGTAAATCGGTACGGTCAAATTCAAAATCGTGACGATTATGGTCTTGAGCATACTTCGGAGAATATCCAACAACAACATCTAACAGTTCGGCATCAAAAAACATAAAGAATAGATCCAAAGGCGATTACCTTCCAAATGATTTCTTATCTGTTCAACTTCACGATCTTCGTTAGCAACTGGTTGGGATTGTAACAAAATACTTCCCTTTTTCCATTTTGGAGGCTTCAAAACAGAACTTTTGGAATTGCTACCTTTTCTTCTCTGCTAGAGTTTCATCGTCTGATTCCTCATAAAGCTCGTCGTCATTTATATGGAGTTCAAACGTTCCGGCAACATCAACATTTTCAAAAGCCGTTTCATTCAAGTTCAACAAGTCATCATCAGTATCTTCTTCGCCAGTTAGTTCGTCAACGTTGGGTGGAATATAAATTCGGTCAACTTGAAATTTATTAGATTGGTATTATAAAGAAAGAACATATGTACATGTGTATAAACTTATGTTTTTCATTCGCTAATTCATCAACAACTTGTTCTAAAACATCTTCTAGTTCTTTTTGAGTAAGAAACTTTATTATTTTGCTAGACAACTTCACAGGTAGCACTACACAATAAAACTACTTATCTGCACAATTTAAGAAAACACTCTAAAGTAAAGTAACAGATAACAAATGCACACCTTGATCAAATACGAACCTGCCTAGATTTGCACTTTATGATTCTTACATTTGACCAATGGTGCGTTTTCGAACCACCTAAATTTTTTGCAAATTTTATTGTATATGTAAAAAATCCAGCGGCAATTAAACATCTTCGTCAATTTCTTTGTTATAATTACTAATCTTTTTTAACAAAATTTCTAAAACAACCATTTTGTTATATACTGAAATTACATAAACAAATTACATCGCTGAAAACTACCATTATTACTTGAATGCAGACCAGCATTTTTATATGAAAAATTAGAGAATTTTGTACTAAATTTATATATATCGTTGCTTCAACATCTTAAGGGGGATAACAGAGGATTAAATTAAAATATAAAAAATTTCCAACATTCGAAAAAAATTAATAAACTAACACATTGGCTAAAGATGGGTTAACAAAAGTTGTTTGTTGTTAATTTGAATTTGAAAAGTGGGAAAGAGGGCTTTAATTATCCTGTATTAATTTCCGTCATTGTGGAAACAAATAGTAGGTAGTAAATCGAGTTGCCTGCATTTGGGCGCTTCTTAAAGAATCTTTTATAATTCTTTAATTCATGTTAGAAATGGTAGCTGTTATAAATCAAAGTTTTTCAGTATAGATTGTTAAATTCCCACAAAAAAATTGATGGTACAAGAAAATAGCTTATTGTTAATACACCAGATCTAAAAGAAGTTTGAAATTATTATTTAATAATTTTTAGGAGCCGATATGCCTGTGGTAATCACCGTCTTGAACAGCTATTCTGGATGGGCCCTCTGTGCAGAAGGATTTATGCTGAATAACAACTTAATGACAATTGTCGGTGCCCTTATTGGTTCTTCTGGAGCAATTCTTTCTTACATCATGTGTAAGGTACCTACAGCATCCACCAAACATAATTCAACCAGATCTGACGATTTATTTGATATTGTTTAGGCCATGAATAGGTCCCTTCCCAATGTCATCCTTGGAGGATATGGAACTTCTAGCACCGGTACTGGAAAACCAATGGAAATCACTGGAACCCACACTGAAATTAATCTCGAGAGCGCTGTTGACATGATCAACAATGCCCGTAATATTATAATTGTGCCCGGATATGGACTGTGTGTGGCAAAGGCACAATACCCAATTGCTGAGATGGTAAAAACCCTTAAGAGCCGGGGAAAGCATGTCAGGTTTGCTATACATCCCGTCGCGGGACGCATGCCTGGACAACTGAATGTGCTCCTAGCAGAAGCTGGTGTGCCATATGATGATGTATTTGAAATGGATGAAATCAATACAGACTTTCCTAGCACTGATTTAGTCCTTGTGATTGGAGCAAATGATACTGTGAATAGTGCTGCATTGGAAGATCCTAACTCTCCCATCGCTGGTATGCCTGTGCTCACAGTATGGGAATCAGAACAGGTATATTTTGTTATTTTGTTCCGTTTATACTGACTTATGCTAATAATAATTTTTTAAAGGTGATTGTAATGAAGAGATCACTGGGTGTAGGATATGCTGCTGTGGATAATCCTCTATTTTACAAACCTAACACTGCTATGCTGTTAGGAGATGCAAAGAAAACATGTGAACAACTCTTATCAAGAGTCCATGCTGCTGTAGCAGCTTAATTAATTTTTATTATAGTTGCATACATGGTACATTCAATTTTTCCATAAATATATAATTTAAGTAGGTAATACGTAAAATACAATTTAAAATAAATTTAAATCAAACATCTGTAAGATGAATTATTAAAAGTGCTTAGATTCCTGCATGAATTCGATTTAAATTAATTTAGGAAATAATTACCTATTAGAATGATTAACACTTTTTTAAATGAATTTTTAATCTTTTCTTGATTTGTGCGTGATTTTACGTAAGGAATGGAATTTTTATGAGGTGGATATTGATTGATTTTGTAAGTGTTTCTGGCTGTTTGTCGAAAATAAGGAAAGGTTGGAGCTGTGAAGTAATAATGTGTCGTTGAATCTTTCAATTAATTATTAAGTATCCAAATTGGAATTATTGTAATAGAAAATTAGGATAGTGTTTAACCAACAATAAAAAATTAATTTTGTAATTTGATACTGAATAAATTGCTTTTTTGATTTTACATCAACTTCTTTTTCTTTTATTACACATCGCCCCTTAAGGGCCCTCCAGCGTCCGCATTAAATATACAACATTTTCTGTATAAAAATTGACATTTATAAATAATTCAAAGTATACTTTGTCATACATCAAAGTATTCGTCATTGAATGAGGAAGGGTGCTATTATATTTTTCTTTTAAATTTCGAATTAATAACGCAATTATTAATAAAAAACTAGTAAAATTAACGTATTTGAAAATTGGATAATACTATGCATTTATTTATTAACCGATTTCAATAAACTAAACGTCAGTAGATGCGCAATTTAATGAGGGTGCTATTATAATAAAATTGGATTAAATTATTTTTTTAATTGTGTTACATCCAAAATATCAAATGAGTTCATAACTGTTGCAAAACTAATTGTAAGTCAACAAACTTTGCAGGAAATGGTAATACGGTATGTTACCAATTTTCTGGAAAACATCCACCTTGCAAATAATAATAAATAGAGACAAAAATGGATATCTTGGATTAGAAAATTTAGCCAAATTAGGTTCAGTAGTTCAGAGTTTTACCACCTTTACAACTTTACAAGTTAGCGCTGCTAGTTTCAACAGTGCTTGCAGTATTTTGGGATAATCCGATTATGAGGGTTCAACTGCAGGTACCTAGTAAGTAAGCAAAAATTGCCAAGAGTAATTTAAATGTTTGGCAGCTAGTATAACATTGCTTCAAACTGTTTTTGTACATTTATTTATTACTGAAATGAATTTCTAACTGTTACAAAAACACTTATTGCAACAATTAGTTTTGTACGAAATAGTGGTTTAGAACACTATATTATTTAAAAATTTGTTTACAGTAGGTACTAAATATTATAGATTACATTTAGCTGTTTAAAAAGTTTATTTATTTGTATTATTACATATTTATATATACATATAGCTACATACATAAAAGTTATTATTAATTAAACTTGAGATATAAATCCTGCATAGGCAAATTCCTAAGTCGACGAGGATCTATAATTTCTGGAAGCAAGGAACTCATATAAAATTTCTCTAATTTTTTAGACATCTCTTCCCAGAATACTCTATCCCTTACAATTTCTTCAACGCTGACGCCTTTAGGGGTCCAAACTACAAAACAGCATACGTCCTTATTTGCTATATGTAGCTGGCCTTGCACTTGATACATATATTTATGCGTCTTTTTTAATTTTAGATTCGCCCCTTCTAAAGTAGAAAATTTAATTTTTTCACACATTTGATTTCTAGTATGGCATTATTATTATCTGTAAGTCGATCTGGACTTGCAGCTAAGTATGGCTTTTCTGTATCAATACAAAGTCCTATAATTTTTGTTTTAATGCCGTACATAGCCTCAAATGCAGCGACAGAATTTTTTTCATTTTCTTGGCCATATGCAGTGTATTCATTTCCAAAAAATTTAGAATACAATAAAGCTTCTACCGCTTTTGCGGTTGATGTGTTGGACGCATACAACAAATTCTACCAAAATTGGATGCAGTAAGACGTAGTTTGCGCTCTCGTTTCCATAATTCTGACAGGGCTTGCTCACGAGTATCAATTTCCAGTTGTTTTGGGTCCATTTAGTACATTTTCTCAAAAAAATTCTTTTTTCGTTTTCATTCGTTGCTTGGTTCATATCTGGATAGTCGTCCACACTAACGCCGTAGTTCGCATCAGGCCCAGCAACTTCATGACGTTTTTTCCTAAAAACTATTAGTTTCTAAATAAAATACCTCTTTAATAATAAAATAAAATAACTCACCTTTTCTTTTGCTGTTATTAATTTTTCTTTTTTTGATCTTTTGGCAATAATCTGCTGTGAATTTTCTAGGTCCGTATTTATTTATTTGGTGTTGAACAATTTCGTGGTAGTTACCTTCACTATTAAAAGACAGAGCAGCACAAGTGCACCGAGTTTCATATGACCCTTTTAACGAAAAATTAATTCGCTTGCCGCCTACAAATTTAGCGACTATGGAATTGTACGATTCAGAGAGATTATTGTCCATATTGTGTAGTAAACTCCACGAGTTGTTTGCGACTCTCCCAGTTCTTTTTATTATTTCTTCATAAATATTAGTTTCTTTCAAATATGGGATTTGATTTTCTTAAATAGAAACAATGGGTAAGTAACAGAAAGTAATTAAAACACTTTTGGGTACGTGTAATATGAACATACCTCTCCAGCTTCTGTTTTTGCTTTCCTTTTTTCTTCATCGCTAAAATAGTCCCAACACAAGCCATGATCGCCAAAGACGTGATGCGGACCATTTAATATGTCACTATTGAAATTTATAATTTTTTCTTTGAAGTCTGCTTCACTCTTGCACCAACATCTGGATAAGCAACGAAGTCCCAACGGAATGGATCACAACCATACAAATCCCCCTACCAAAAGTAAGAAACCCGAAAACAACGGAAGACTACAGGAAAATCAGCCTTTGCAGTGTAGGCTACAAAAGCAAAATACTTACTGAGGGCACTGCATGAGATAACTCCAGAAACACCGTCGTACCAAGCAGCATTCCTAAGCAACAGATCGGTGGAAGACCACATGTATGTAACACGACGCATCCTGGATGAAAGATGGCGAGGGGGAGGAAAAACGGTATTGGTAGCCCTAGACCTAACAAGAGCATTCGACACCGTACAGCACTCGTCCCTGTTGACAGCCCTGAAAGACGCAGGAACACCGCATTATCTCATCAACCGGATAATAACAGCCTGTCTACAGGAAAATACAATGCTGCAATGGTTTGGGCAAAGAACAAAAGTGTTTCAGAAAACACAAGGGGTTAAACAAGGATGTCCACTCTCGCCTCGATTATTCACGATGACTTTGCATAGGGTTCTAGAGAAAACGGCCTCACAACTGAATGGTGATGGTGTCATCACCAATCGCAGAAAATAGTAACCTACCTAAGATTCTGGCCTATGCGGATGACCTGCTGATAATAGCGGAAGAGGAGGAAGACGCGGGGAGACTTTTGGACATGCTGATAACAAACCTAACCGAGGCAGGATTACAATTAAATGTCAGTAAATGTGAAGCGATGATAAGAGCCCCGGACAAAGGCGAAACTAGAGGAGCAGACGACAACAAACTGAAAATAGGGAGCCGGGAAATACAACAAACCCGCAAACTCAAGTATCTAGGCGTTTATTTACCAGATTCATTAGCTCGACCGGAGACAGTAAACCAAAGAATAACCAAAGCACCCCAAGCCACACATATGATACTTCCGCTACTACACCAACATCAACTACCCAAAGGAATAAAGAAGATAATATACAATTCCATCATAGCAACAACAGCTCTATATGGATTGAAAACAACCGCAATCACAAAAGCTAACAGAAAGACACTTCGAAGAATGGAGCAGAAAATACTCAAACTTTTTCAGCTAACCACGGGGGAAGAAAACACCTCGAGGGCACACGAACTCCTAGAAGGGAAAACAATAACTAAACGGCTCACTACATCAAGACTCAAATACTGGGCACATATTCTCCGAAGACCGGCAAATCATCCTCTACAGCAAGCTTATGCCATGCAAACGGATGAAAAGAAGATCGGACGACCGTGCTACACGTGGAATACATCACTGGAGAGAGACATACAGAACACCGGCATACCTAAAGAGACATGGGAGGACTGGGCGCGAAGAAAAGAGGATATCCGAAGAGAGGTCAGAAGAGTATACGAACTGATTGAAGAATCCGATCAAGAAACGACGGAAGACGACCAGGACAACGAAGAAGACGACGCAGTACGAGGATGAGGACGGGGAACACAAAAGAGAAGGAACGAAAACAAACACCAGTGGGGAGAAAACGAGGGGCTCCCAGCCGATGGCCGCAGGATGGAAAAGAAGGACGAGGAATCGAGAGCCGACATAACAATTGAGTGGAGACACTCTAAGTTGAGGTTAATATAAAGTTATTAGGTATTAGGAAACGTAGATAGATGGAATGTATTACCTTAGAAAATAGCCAGATAAGAGATACGAACTCTGTGAAACTTTGATACCAAAGTTTATTAGGGTAAAAAACCACGATAAGAGAAATCTGTAACTCAGAACCGAGATAGCCATCAAATAAGAACATTGTGAAACTCTGCCACCAGAGTTAGCAGGTTCACCTGCATAAGAGCATAACGGTCTCAGGTGCGCGGTACACTGTGAAACTTTGATATCAAGTTATTAGGGTCAAAAACCACGATAAGAGAAATCTGTAACTCAGAACCGAGATAGCTATGAAATGAGAACATTGTGAAACTCAGCCACCAGAGTTAGTAGGTTCAACTGCATAAGAGCATAACGGTCTCGGCTACGTACTCAACACCCATTGATGCGTAGCTTACTAACTACCTGGTGTTGCAGTAGCGGTGTCAGGCGGTATACACTGCGGGCATGCTAACGCGCTGCAGCACCCCACCCGATCCCACCATATCCCGCACATTCCTACCCACCTACTGGCATGGGGTAGGCCTGGCGTATCCATGTCAGATGATGATGATGATGATGATGATGATGAAGTCTGTTCACTCTTGCACCAGTAGTGGACTGCCACAGAGACTGCTAAACGTAATTTTTCAATTTTTTCCGAAACCATTTTTCTTGCTCGTATGTTGTATGCTGTATTAGATTTTAAATCTGACAATTTGGACATATAATTTCTCAGTAAATAATTTTTGCATTCTACTTTTCCTATGTGGAAAGCTGGTCCATATGGAGATGCACTAATTAATTTACTGTAAACATTACTATCCCCGTCGCCAATTAATCGTCCATAAATTAAGCCGTGCATGTAAATAGAACATTTAAATGCTTCTAATAAAATATCAGATTCCATAGCTGTCGAACTACTGGTCCAATTTTTATAGCATAGGCGGTCAGGCACTTTGTTTTTATAATATGCCTCTTTCGCACAAACCGTACAATATTTATTGCGTATGCCCAAAAACAATATTTTTTTGGTTTTAGATCCAATTACACACGCCTGAAAATGTTTTGAAACAAAAAGTATTATTATTTATAACCACATTTACTAATAGTAATACTTACAACCCTAGATGCTGTGTTGTAATTTGTCCTGTAGGACCGCTTGCTCCAGGCACCATCTGCAATAGCATCAGCTTTTGCCAGTTCAGCTTCTTCTTTCGCAGCAGTATCTATTTTTTCCCACGCAGCACTTTTTATTTCGGTGGGTAACTTTTCAAAATATTTTTGGTATGCAGTATCCGCCATACAGGGAATATCCATCGCAGACAAAAGTTCGTTTGTTTGGCTATATTCGATTCCAACAGACAAGGCTCCTGACACAGCTAGCATGTTCACATTTGATCCTGCATTTGGATTCTTGGTTGATACTTTTTCCACAATACCACACATTTTACACTTTAATGTTAAAATGCTTCGTAATCCCAATCTAATTTCACTAATTATGTCCAACTTTGTCACATTGCAATCTAATGCTGGGTGCGAAATTGCTTGCACTTGCTGAAACAAATACTGTATGTCGACAATTCTTCGCCCAGCAAGAGTGAAGGAATTGTTTTCTATCGGTACATGTGTTTCTATGTACAATTCTTGAACTAATTCCATTCCCATTTCTTCGTCAGCATCAGAAACCGTTTCTTTTCTATTTTCTTCGGCAAAACTGCTCTTAATTTCAGTATCAATTGAAATATCCATCCATTCGTTCGATAAAACTTGTTCATCGGATGGTTTTGAAATGGGAGCAACGGAGCTAAAAAGAAACATTGCGTACACACGATTAAAACATGTATTTTGAGTAACAAGTTTTAAATTATTTTGACAGTTTAATTAAACATTTCAGTGCGTGATTAATTTTTGATTACTGATTTTCCAAGTTTTTTTCTGCAGATCTTTTTACGTAGATTTCAGTGAGACAGTCATTTTTTATATTCGCCGTCAATTTTGAGTTATAACGTAAACTTGTGTTTTCCCATACCATCGGTATAGGAAAGTATTGATTTCGTGAAAAATTTAGATGTCGTGATTTTAACAAAGTCAACGCCTACTACGGTTTCTATTTAAAAAACACAAGTTTATGTTATAACTCAAAATTGACGACGAAAGGTCTAAAAACCCTAATACAATCTAGCAAATTTGAGTTTTCACGTATGACTCGAAAAAACTGAAAATCCGTTTTCGCCATTGAATTTTTCTTGAAAAGTTGGTTCATAAGTGTACTTATATATGATTTGTTTATATTTTTTTAGCTTTCTTCCAACCCTGCATACAACAGAAAAAACAACTTACCGAGCTTCCCAGATGTGTTTCATTAGTAACCGTCTATTTTTCTTAGAACCACTGAGTTTGGGTTTCTTTTTCATAATATTTCGTCCCATTTTGATTTTCACAAATACAGTACTGTTATCACGATAACTACTAAAGCAATATACACACAGTAACACTGGACACACTTCAGAGTACTGAGAAAGTTTTGATTTTATTTTCTTCATTTTATTACATACAGTGCTTCCCAAAAGTAACGGATAAAGTCAATAAAATCGTTGAGAAAAATATTTCAAAAAAATGCTTGGACACGTCGATTTTTGTTTTTGAATTGTCATTTAGAGATGTAATTTTCAACCCCCACCTCTCAACCCCTAAGCGCTAGCAAGTCCAACTTTAAAATTTCAAATAGCAAAGTACCCCTTATGATACCTCACTGATAACTTTCTTTATGCTGAATACTACTAAAAAAGTTTTGCAAAATCGGTTTATAAATAACGGAGATATTTACCAAAATGTATTCAAATGAAAGTGCCAATATTCGCGCAGGCGTTGATACGGTTCTAGCAATGAGTGTTAAAACAATTGAAGTTTATCGTTCTCAGTATACGTTTTAATGTTTTTAAGTGTTTACGTTGTGTTTTTAAGCTTGGATAAAAAAAAATTTTTTTGATGAAAAAAAATTTGTTTTCTTAATTGCTTAAAACCCGTCGCAATGTTTACAGGACGTACTGAGAACGTAAACTTCAATTGTTTTTACCACTCATCGCTAGAGCCGTATTAACGCCAGCTCGAATATTGGCACTTTCATTTGAATACATTTTGGTAAATATTTCCGTTATTTATTAACCGATTTTGAAAAACTTTTTTTTGTTGTATTTAGCATAAAAAAAGATATCATATGAGGTATTACAAGGAGTACTTTGCTATTTGAAATTTTAGTTGCTAGGGCTTGGGTGTTGAGGGGTGGGGGGTTGAAAATTACATCTCTAAATGCTAATTTAAAAATAAAATCGACATGTCGGAGCATTTTTTGAAATATTTTTCTCAACGATTTTATAGAATTTATCCGTTACTTTTGGGAAGCACTGTATACACCTACTAATGAGTAAATAAGTCATTAAATAGGATAACTATAAAAGTTTTGATTTTGTTTTCTTCATTTTATTACACATATACCTACTACTGAACAAATAAGTCATTAAGTAGGATAACTATAAAAGTTAAGCGGCTTATAGTTAAGGGTAATAGTTGAAAACGTCAGCGAGAATTTAGAAAGCTGTAGCAACCCTTCCTTGTTTAATAGAAGCATGGTGGGTTGTATACCTAACATCGAATTTCCAATTTTACAAAGCGCTGGACTAGCTGTTGTTTAAGCTCTTGAGAGATAATTTTTTTAAATATGTAGTATTATGCTTCTTTATAGTTAGATTGTGAGCTAAAAAATAGGATTCAATTACCAGCAATGGTCCATAACAAAAGTTTCACGGAAAAAGAACCTACCTAACAGTAAGTAAATTTTTCTTCAGTTTGGTGAATGGTGACCAACAAAGATTACGTGGCCAAGATCACATGATTTTTCAGCATGATGAAGGTGGAAATACGTAGCTTTCATCGCCATTTAAGAAAGCTTAATGTTCGAAATTTACAGGGAACTCTATGTAATTATACATTTCTGTGTCACAAGGATTTGCTACCACAATCTACTATCAAGCGCGATGGAATTTTAACTACTTTGTTTGACAGTTTAAAACAATCTTCACGTGCTGCACGCACCAATCAGTTGATATTCTAAGGTAGAATTCGCTTTATTTTAACGCAAACTATATCACAAAATACAATTTAATACAATAATTTTTAACAGTAAAAAATGAACAAATTGTAAACTTACGTCACATTTAAAATATACCGCACGCTGAGTTCGTTTGCAGTTGTTATTCTAAGGTAGAATTGGCTTTATTTTGACGCAAACTATAGCACAAAATACATTTTAAAGCAACAATTTTCTACAGTAAAGAAATGAACAAGTGCGTCGCACGCGGAGTTTGTTTGCAGTTGTTATTTTAAGGTATCATTCGCTTTATTTTAACGCAAACTATAGCACAAAATACATTTTAATGCAACAATTTTCAAGGGTAGGGAGATGAACAAACTTGTAAACTTTCATTACATTAAAGTGCCCCGCACGCGGAGTTCGTTTGCAGTTGTTATTCTAAGGTATAATTGGCTTTATTTTGACGCAAAATATAGCACAAAATACATTTTAATGCAATAATTTTCAACAGTAAAAAATGAGCAAATTGTAAACTTTCATCACATTTAAAGTACCCCGCACACGGAGGTCGTTTGCAGTTGTTATTCTAAGGTAGAATTCGCTTTATCTTAACGCAAACTATAGCACAAAATATATTTTAATGCAATAATTTTCAACAGTAAAGAAATGAGCAAATTGTAAACTTTCAACCGCACGCGGACTTCGTTTGCAGTTGTTATTCTAAGATAGAATACCTGCCGCTGCATTACAAATACCACCAACCTCTCCAAGAATCCAAATCATATCAGTGTACTCTCAGCAAACGTGTATTCCATTAATACACGTGAAACAGAATTTACAAAAACGAACAGTAAAATGTGTTTGACAACTATAAAATTTGAAACAGCAGTGTCAAATTAAAAAGAAATTAGTATCAGCCTTGCTTAGATTATCTCAACTTTTGGAACACCCTGTATATAACCTCTGAAGCTTTGAAAAGTAATATATTCATTATGTAACAAAATAGTATACTACATTATTTAAACAGTATATACAAGACAGACTTAATAATTATCATTAAGAGTATTTATGGAATTAAATGTCAAATTTATATGTAGTTCATAATTCGGCCAGCACTTACATAATATATTACAATAAAACTTACTTCATGGTATCACTGGGAAGTGTTTGAAATTTGTGTAGATAAGCCTAAAAACAAAAGCCATTAAAGCAAGTATTTACAATACTGTTGAATAGATAGATACCTCTTTCGCAACTCTTTTTAAATGTTCAGCCATACTGGGGCCTGATCGAGATACCATTTTGGTTAAAAAACCCAATTTATTTCGAAGCAAAAGGAATGGGTGATCAAATTCCACTACGTTTCCTGCATCCATAACCAATATCTGTAAGAAAATGTAACCAAAAAATAGTAATGGTGGTAAGTACAGTTCGTTCGATGGATCTTTTATGTCACGTGATTATTCGAGTATTCAATAAATGACATACGCTTAAAATGTTATCTACATAGGTGATTTAGGTGTTGGTGAAATAGAACACATTTAAGGTTGTTGATGTAAAAAAGACATGCGTTTAAAAATTCTCTGTGCGATAGACAAAGATAAAAACCGTACACGCATGTCCGAACTTGTGTTCGATTTTCTACTACGTTACTCATATCTCACAAACTGCTAACTGCCAAAAGTTGTGAAATCGTTTACTTTTACTCATGCGTTCTTTTGGTTCTTTGCTTATTCGTTAAAAAACTGTTCTTTTCACAACAAATTTTAGACAGTTTCGTTCTTTGATTGTAAGTAGATATTTTAAATTAATGCTTTTAATGTAATAATTATTATTAAACAACAAATTATAACTATAATCTATAATTTTTAGATAATGCCAGGTAAAAGGTTAAATTCCCAAGCTCAAGAGCTTGTACTAAAGCTAATTGATTATTTTAAATTAGAAAAGGCAAATGGATCACTGAAAAACTTATACCGAATTTAGGAGAGCTGTCTTTAATTGTAATGGACAACGCACCGTACCATAGTATTTTGATGACCAAGGATCCAACCACAAATTCCAGAAAAGGAGACATTATTAATTGGTTACTTGAAAAAAGATACCATTCTGTAATGATATGTCGAAGATTGAATTATTAGAATTAGTAAAAATTCATAAAACAGAGAAAGTGTATGTGATAGACGAGTTACTGAGAGCTAATGGCCACGAGGTATTAAGATTGCCCCCCTACCATTGCGAATTTAACGCCATAGAGCAAATTTGGGCTAAAGCTAAAGGTTACTATGACAAACATATTGGTAGAGATGGATATGGAGACCAACAAGTATTAAACATGTGGTCTGAAGCTTTAAAATTCTGCACTCCTGCAATATGGGACACAATTAGGGTAATGATGTCTAAGATTGCGCGGTCTGCAAGATTGCGCAACGGCTGTTTTAATATTATAGCTGCAGTTTGGTGTCGCGAACTGCGCACTGTTATAAACATCCTACAATTCTTGATACATGGCAAAAACGTTTGTGGTGGTGATTAGCTGGGTTCGTGGTAAATTTCATTTTATAGTTACGAGCTCTACTGTCTATAACGTTCCTACTGCACGGGGTAAGTCCATTACTCTTTGATTTTGTATATATGTTAAATCTAGCTCATTTTATCTATTAATCATAGTATAAACTAATGTTTTTTGACAAAAAAAAACCTAATCTAATTTCCAATACGGCGCTAATTTGCTCCCTAAACTCAAGAAGCGTTATTGTACAAGATTGCGCAATTTCGCGTTTATAAGATTGCGCATTATTTACAAGACTGCGCGGTGGCTACCTACTAATAGGCACATGCGTTTTCAGGTTTCCACAGGAGGATTGCAATGTCTTCGTATAAGCGAAAAAGTAACAGAGAACTTAAGTTTACAAACCAAATTTTAGCAGAAATTCACGAAAAGTTGGAAAATGGTCAGAGTAAACGAGAAATTGCTCGAAATCTTGGAGTGCCCGAATCAACTTTGAGAAACAGATTAAGATCGGGTACCGTTCCAACTTCATTGTGGCGTTTTAAGACATCATTTAATGCGGAAATGGAAAAAGAACTTGCGCAACATATTCGCGAATTAGACGTAAGATTTTATGGAATAACACTTAAAAGTCTTCAAGTTTTAGCATACCAATATGCAGAACAGAACCATATTAATCATCCGTTCAACAAAGACAAAAGAATAGCGGGAAGAACATGGGCTAGCAGTTTTTGTAAAAGACACCATCTAAGTTTAAGACAACAAGAAAAATGTTCTTTGGGTCGAATGATGGGATTTAAAAGGCAGCAGGTGGGCACTTTCTTTGAAAACTTACGTATATTGTATGAGAAATACAACTTCCCCCCTAATAAAATCTATAATGTGGACGAATCCGGAATATCAACTGTACCTAACAAACCTCCTAAGGTATGTGCTCCAAAGGGGAAACGATTGGTTGGGAAAGTTTCAAGCGCAGAACGTGGCCAGCTGGTTACAATCGTTTGTTGTTTTAATGCAGGTGGAGGATACATCCCTCCAGCAATAATATTCCCAAACTCTTCTAATACTAGACAATCATGTTTCCCATTGCACCTTAACAGCAGTAAATTACTGCCGTGAAAATTATATTCATCTTCTTTCTTTACCGCCACATGCAAGCCATCAACTTCAACCTCTCGACAAAGGCTTTTTTGGGCCGCTAAAAAGTGCCTACTTCCTACATTTTTTTTTAAATCGGCTTTTTTAAGGATTGCAAATATTGAAAAAGCCGAAAAAGCATTTGCTGTTACAGGAATTGTGCCATATAATCCAAACAAGTTTAGTGATGAAGACTTTGCTCCATCCGATGTTACCGATAAAATTGTAAACGAGAAGTTAAATTCGGAAACAACAGCACCAGCAAATACAAATCAACCTACAACTTCTGCCCAGCAAATTAGTATGCAACTAGATAACGTTACATTCATCGATTTAGATCAAAATGAAGTTAACAACTTAGACTTTGATGCCATTGAGTTTGTTGACGAATCTGGTAATGAAATATGGATGCAAAAGTACGAAGATCTGTCGCAACCTGTAAATACTGCACTTAACAATTCTGTTCACCTGGAACAAGTTGATCCTAATAGTCCTAAACCCTCAACATCAAAGGAAGTTCCAGCACCACAGTATCGTGAAGCAACACCATCTCCACCGATAGATTCTGTGTCTCCACAACAGCTACATCCGCTACCCAAAGTTTTGGTGCCACAGAAAAGAAGACAACGAGGAAAGAAATCAGAAATCATGTCCAGCACTCCTTTCAAACCTGAGTTAGAAAATGCCGCAAACGTTCCAAAGGAAGCACTTGTGAAGCGAGCAATTACCAAAAAAGCAAAAACTACTAGAAATACGACAACTGAAACAGCCCAAAACGATTGCATCTGTCCAGGCTGCAAGGAGATATATGAGGAGCCTAGAAGACTGGATTCAGTGCTTTTACTGTAAAAAATGGTGGCATGAAAATTGCTCCGTGTATTCTGGCCGTGGACGATTCAAATGTGAAGAGTGTTGAGTGCGCAATCTTACAATCTGCAATGCGCGGTCTTGTACAATCTGGTATACAAGATGGCGCATGTGCATAGTTTCAATAAAAATTTTATTTCTATTTTATATTCAGCATTACTATGTATTCCTATTATTATTTGGCAAATAAACATATATACCTACGTGTATAAAATTTTAGTATAATTACCTTCAGCATGTGTGACATACTATTAGCCTAAATAAGTTAAGTGCGCAATCTTGGACAGCATCACCCTATTGTGTTCGACACACCGAAAATATAATTAAAAAATGGTACGAACGGGAGGTACCATTAATGGAAGAAATTCCACCGTTGATTATCAACATAGGTGACGATGACGCCACTTCGGAATCAGAAATGGAAGAAAATTAATCAAAGCCATCGTCTTCAATTAATCTTTGTAAAGGCCTTAATTTTTGACATAAAAGATCCATTGGACGAACTGTATACCTATTGACTGCTGCAAATTAAAATTCTCATTACGTACCCTGTCGGAATCCATGACTGTATTAAGTCTGTGTGCGATTGTTAACACAGTGCAGTGTTCAAATTTGTCTCGAATGGTTTGTTGAATAAAACGGTCGGTTTGAGGATCCACATTAGCTGTAGCTTCGTCCATTACCAGTATTTTGTTGTTGCGGACAATGGCTCGCGCGAGGCAGATCAGCTGTCGTTGACCTACGCTGAGATTGGAACCACCTTCCGACATTTGTTGGTCCAAACATGCTAAAAAGTTTGAAAAGTTTGCAATGCAGGATTCGTTTCTCAGGCAAATGTCTCCAATATTATTCAAAACAACCATAATTACTCATATACGTACTATCCAAACAATAAAAAGGGCTAAAGCTTCTAATATTGTTATTCAATATAGACCCAACCAACCATAATTTACTTATTATTCGAATTATAAAAAATGTGATTAGGTAAAAGATTATGAATGATTTAAAATTGTTTTCAGAGATACACAGTTTTTGGTATAGACCCTAGCGGATGCAAACGAAACTTGCTGCACTTGTAACACTGTAAATTATTACATTTGCAATTTATCACTGATAGATGATTACAATGATATATGAATCCGGTATTAAATAGTCGCCCTGTATATTATTTTTATTATTATTAGAAATTTCAAAATATCTACATCTTTGAATTGTTTTAAATATCATTGTTTTGTGCTGAACTTTTTATTTTAAATGGAAAAATGAGCGCCCGATCAGGTAATGGGGGCTCTTCGTACTATTACCCAGAAACCGCTTAGTTTGGAGAAATGTATGTGTAGAAGTACCATCATCACTGAAACCAATTAGCGATGATTTTCTTAGTCGTTGTCGTTTCCTTGATGGATTAGATCTTATACCTATTCCTCTTTCCTTCCACCTCTTCTTAGGTTTTCCCAAGTTTCTGTGCGTCAGAGAGTACAATATGAAAAAATCAATTTCAAAAACCAAGGTGATGGTGTTCCATGGTATAACGCTGGTCTTCTTTTTTTTTTCTTCTTCTTATTGTAGTAGAACAGTGTCCTGTTTATTCCATTTTTTAGCCCCAATCAATTCGGTGGTGACCGTTCTTGGGATGCCGACGTCCAACATTCCCTCCATCTTTTGGGTAGTCTTCCTATTGTCCGTTTTGTATTAGGCTTTTGGGTCTTTGCCCATTTCTCTAACATTTCATCTATTCTTTCCACATGACCCGCCAATTTCGATGTCTTGTTCTCACACTCCGCCTGCGGCATTTAGTGAGTTCAGGATTGAGTAACCTGCTGGATGTCGTTGCCGTTCCCAAACCGGGCAAAAGAGGAGGGTTGACGGAACGGATTAGCAGCCTACCCATCGCAAAAATTAATCAATGCTCAAAGTACCAAGAAAGTCTCGGAAATATCGCTGGTGAGATCTAAAATTGTCCTAAATGATATAATATTGCAGCAAATATCCCACTGGCGACTCCGTTGCCATAGAAACCGAATGCGAAGGTTTTGAGTGCAACCGTGTAAAAAAAGTCGATTCGGGTTATGTTGTTCCAAGAGGATTTAGGACTCGTTCGCGCCATACCATACTCAGAGTTGTTAGCGGTTGCGAATGCCTATCTGTCAAAAAATGCGCTTCAATCCGTCAATTTAGAGCCACCAAAATTTAAAATTAGGCACGTCGATTTTCAGCAGTGGCGTTCGTAAATGAGGAGCTTTTTTTTAACGTAGGTACTCAAGGGTTAATTTCACGTCTTCCAAGGTTAGGGGAAGGTCGGGCTAACATGACGAACGGCTGTCTTTAAATAGATATTTACAATGGTGCTGCTGTCTCACCTACCAGTCCGTGAAAACGGTTGAGATTGACGCTTACGTAAATGTATTGTGATGTGCTGGTGTAAAATTGTGCGTACAGCATTTAAGAATTTCCAGCAAGTTTTCAAGGTATGTCGTCAATAAATTAAGTTAAATTGTTAGTCGTGCATGTATTTAACTAGATGCTGAGGCATATTTAGTAAATGTTTTATTTTCGTTGAAATACAATGAAAAATCTTAAACATAATCTCAATGGGTAAGTTGACGCGGGTATGTTGACGAGTTCGTCATCTTACCCACAAATTCGTCATCTTTACCGCACACTAATTACTTTTTGTAATTCTTTAATTTTCGTTATAGAATGCCTCAAAAGTATATAAAGAAGTCAGATAGACGACCTTGGAGCGAAGGATAATCTAATTGCAGCGCTAAATGCAATAGATGAAGGCGAATCCTGTAATAGAGCTGCTGCTCGTTATGACACCCCGGAACACTGTGTCGTTAATTTATAATGCAGACGAAAGTGGATTATCTTCTATACCTACAAAACTGCCAACAATCTTAAGCTCCACGGGAAATAGACGCGTAGCAACAATAGTAACGGCAGTACGTAGAAAAAATACCACTATTGTGTGTGCTGTTAGTGCACTTGGAAATTATGTTTAATCGTATACGAATGAAGGACGAACTGTTATTTAGAGTATCTCCAGGATCTCCGAATAGTTGCCAAAAGAACCGCTGAATGTCTACTGAAATATTTTTAATGTATATATGAAGCACTTTAAAAAACATACGAACCCAACTTTCAACAATCCTGTACTTTTGCTTGTTGACAATCATTCTTCCCATATATCGCTGCATGGTATAAACTTATTTAGGGAACATGGGATTCTAATGGTAGGATTCCCACCACATGCTACCCACCGATTGCAGCCGTTAGATGTATCATTTAATCCACTGGAAACATATTTCTCCCGAGAATGTGATTCTTTTGTAGTTAGTAATCCAGACCAAACTGTTAATGCTAAAAACATTTGTCGTATTTGTAATAATGTACGAAGTCTGATCAAAATGTATCCAGAATGGCTTTATTTAAAAAGAAATTACAAGATTTATGAAATTAATATTTAATCGCCTTCAAAGTAATCCTCTTCCGAAGCCACACACTTAATCCAGCGTTGCTGCCATTGCTCGAAACATTTTTTATATTCTTCTTTTGAAATAGCGAGCAGCTCCTTCGCCGTGTTCTGCTGTATCTCCCCAATGTCTTGAAATCGTTTTCCTTTCAAATGGAATTTGATTTTCGGGAATATAAAAAAGTAGCTGGGAGCAAGGTCTGGCGAATATGGTGGCTGACGGACCTGTGGAATACGGTGCTTAGCAAGAAACTGCTGCACAAGTTGCGATGCATGGGCAGGGGCATTGTCATGATGCAATTGCCACTTGCCATTCTCATGCAAGTCCGGCCGTTTCCGACGAACTGCGTCCCTCAAACATCATAGAACCTGCCAGTAATACTCCTTGTTGATTGTCTGGCCCGATGGAGCGTATTCATGATGCACAATTCCCTTGTAATCGAAAAAAAAAACAGTCAGCATCGTCTTAACATTGCTGCAGCTTCGCCGTGCTTTTTTAAGTCTGGGAGACTTTGGGGTCTTCCACTGTGAAAATTGGGCCTTAGTTTCAGAATCGTACCCATAAATCCACGTTTCTCGCCAGTTACGATTGTTTTTACAAAGTGTTCGTCGCTTCTGATTCACCCTAGCAACTCAGTAGCATCTGAAACACGAGCATGTTTTTGCTCAACTGTGAAGAGTTTTGGTACAAATTTGGCTGAGACGCGTCTCATACCCAAATCGTTCGTAAGAATCGATTGAACTGAACCGAAACTAATGTATAGGTCTGAAGTTAACTCACGAATAGTGATTCGGCGATTTTCCTGCACAGCTTCAATATTTTTTTCACTTTTGCTGGTTGTAGGTCTTCCAGAACGCGAATCACTCTCAGCACTTTTACGACCATTTTTAAAGCGTTTATACCACTCGTAAACTTGTGCCCGGCTCATACAATCCTCCCCATAGACTTTCTGTAACTTTAAATATGTATTTTTGCAAGTGCCTCCAAGTCTTTGACAAAATCTGATACAAATTCGTTGATCACTTTTTTCAGACATGATAAATGCGCTAAACAGTTACATATATGTCACCAAAAAATTGTGAAATAACCGACTGAGCTAGGCCAATGTGATTCACAGCACATGTATAATAGATGCCAAGGTTACTTTATGCAAAACCACATGCCTCAGTGTTCAGTCACTCATTGCAAACTTATGAAACCATTCTGGATACATTTTGATCAGACTTCGTATACTTAAAATCTGTAACGGTGGGTAACGCTGTTAAGGGGTTCAGAAAGTGTGGAATTGAACCGTTTGACCCTTTCATTTTCGGAGATGAAGATAATGCAACAGCCGAAACAACGGAGAGAGAAAATTATCAAATAAGACGCTCCTGTAACACTTGAATAACCTTGTTGAAGTAGGAGCCACCATCGATTCACAAACATCCGGATTGGATTATTCATCAGATGATGATTTACCCCTAATTGGCTTTGCAAACAACATTAACGATTACCAACCACCTCAATAACAGAAGATGATTTTGAAAAACTCGAATTTTTCAGTAACCAGGCGTCAGAAACGCGTCTCAGTCAAGTGACACCAAACCAAAAACAATCCAATTGCAATTTGGTAGAAAACGACAATTCATTTTCAATACTTTTCACAAGATCCCAGATAAAAATAGTAGATTGTTTTACAAGTTTAGAAAAGTGTCAGTTTTCCAGCAAGTGCAAATGTTTAATTAACGAGCAAGCGCAGCGAAGCGAGTCAATTAAATTTGCACGAGCATGGAAGAAACACTTTTCAAACGTGTAAAACATCCTATTTTTTCGTATACTTAATGGAAAAGGATAAATAAAAATTTTAAATTTGACATAACATATTTTCAAATTTGTCATAAAATTTAATCAAGCAAGATACTGTGTTGCTTCCTTGATTACATATACTAAAAGTGTTGCTAACATGGTAACAAAACATTATAACGACGAGTAAATAAAAAAAAAAGTGTTGCTAAGAAGAAAAGTGTTGCTAACAAGAAAACTACCACATTTCTTTACGATTTTGTTGCTAACAAGAAAACTAACACATTTCTTTACGATTTTCTCACAATATAGTATGCTCTTTTCCATTAAGGATACGAAAAAGACCTTTTTTGTATACGCTCCCAAAATGAGCTATTTTACGGACTCATTTCAGTCCGTAAAATGAGTCTTTTTCGGACACTATCCCAAAAAGTTGCCATGACAACTTTTTGGGATCATTTAGGTAAATAAAGCAGAATAGTTTAATACAACAATTAAACAACTTTATTTAATCTAATAGGTACAACAATATGAAAAAATTATTAGGTTTGTAAGTTAATTTAATATGATAACATCATTCATTATTATTAAACACTTATTTCCCAAAATGAAAATGAAATGGATTTGCTGGATTCTGCATTTTGTGTGTTTACATTAAACAATCTGGTTACTATGGTGGCATGGTAATTAAAATCCGAAGCTCACTATTTTCGAGACATATTTACTCCGATCACATTAATCATTCTTAATAATAAGAGGTTTGAATGTGTTTTTGGGAGCTTTAACAAAAAAATGTTGTTTGTAACACGTACCTAAAACGTTTTTTCGGACTCATCTGTTATTCCGGACTCGGCTTCGCCTCGTCCGGAAACAACAACGATTCGTCCGAAAAAACATTACTTTAGGTACTTGTAACAAAAATAACTATTTTGGATCGTTTAGTACATGTGAAACGCCCGGGCCAAGTCGAACCCAAAAGGAAAACGATGCGCCATCTAACATATGCGAAGCCGGGCCAAGCTGAAATCATGAAAACAAAGCATCAAAAAATAATGTTTCGGTTTGGAAAATCAGGCCTTTTCCAAAGTATGAGAGACCAGGAAATAGAAAAGGACGGAAAATGACCTCAAGTGTAAGTACAGACACTCCTCTAAAAAGGATACTAGAAGAAAAACTTGAAATTGACAAACTGAAAAAAAAAGAATAAAACGATGCGAATTGTAAAACGCGAAAAAGCATCTAAAAAGAATCCTAGGAGTTAAAATCACAGCGCAAAAGTGAAAATAAAGAGACAACGTGTCCAGGTTGTGAAGAAATCTACGAAGACCCAGCAACAGAAGATTGGATTCAGTGCTCAAAATGCAAAAACTGGTGGCATGAATCCTGTAGTAGTTACTCAGGCATAAAAATGTTTACACGCGATTTGTGCTAGATACTTCATCTTACCCGCATAGGTTCGTTATCTTAACCTACCAGAGGGTAAGATGACTAGTTTTTCGTAAATTTAAATTTAAATTACAATTTAGTTGTTTCTTATAAAGTTGTATAGTTTTTTATGTATTGTTTGACATTTTTACTTAACTAATTATTTATGAATTCAGATCAAACAAACGATATAAAAAAATAAATGTGAAGTTCTAAAAAAAAGATGTTTTGCTTAACATCGCCAACTTACCCGACCTTCCCGTAAATCGAATCCGCTCAAAAAGGTAAATTTTCCAGTTACTTAGAAAAGCGGCTAAAATTTCGGAGAAAGGGGTTGGCGATATTCCCTATCTTTCCCCGAGGCGGAGCCGACCCTCACAGAATCGACCTCCATACCTTGAATCGGAGAATGATCTAAAGAAATTTCTCAAAATGGCAAAAGTCGCCTCCTCTCCTCTAGCGCATTAACACGATTGGCTACTAGTTTGGCGAAGGTTTCTCTAAAATGGAACTAGTACATTTTTTTGGTTTTCTTTCTCCTTATATACAGGGTGATACACGAGAGAATACGAGCCTACCATTCCAAAACTATCATCATCATTGACCTAGATTTTCGCTATTATCTTGTGTAGGACTATTCAGTTTTTCTCCCCTTAGTTTTAACAGCTCTCCGGTATTCCATACGGTACTGCGGCCTTGATATTATTTCGCTTGGTTATAGCCTGCTGGACTTCTACCAGTGTTGGCGATTATATAGGTACCTGATTGTGCTGTTGGCTTGCGTCTTGTAGTTTTCGTTTTCATTCAGTAGATTTTCGAGGTGTGTCTTCTATCTTTGGAGAACTCCTTGCCTATTACTTATTAGTTGTCCTTCTCCTTATATTATTTTGGATCAGCATTTCCAGCCGCTTCTGAAGTTCTGAATTTTTTTGTTAATATGTCCCATTTCCGAGATATAGTGCGCTCGATTCTGAAATTGTGCTAGTTTTTTGTCGTTCACGATTCTATATGCCGTTAGCCTTTTCCTTACACATTCCTCTTCTCTGCTAGCTCTTGTGTTGTAATGTATCATTTTATCTATGTTAACCCTCTGAACGAAAACTGTCAAGCATATCAAATACGCATCTCCGGTTCATAATACCGCCAATAAAAATTTAGATACTGCAGTACTTATATGTAGTTTAGGCTGCTTATTTTTCGAATGATAGGCACATACATTCTCCCGAAATCACCAGATATTTAGATGTTTACGTGAGTAATAGGGTTTAAAATGCTAAAATAAAGTAAGCCAGCTAGATCGCCAACGAAATAATATTTGAGAATTAACACAAAAACAATCATTTTCTCAACATGCATTCAGACGCAAGATACAAATTATATCACTATTTGTACTAACCCAATCCTTCTAACATAGCAGTTTTAATTTCTACGTCTTCAAGAGCATTGAGCATTGTACTATCGTCGTACTCATTAAATGGGTCCAAATTGTATCTCATGGTGCCAGAAAAAAGCACAGGTTCCTGAAAGATAATTATAAGGTATATAAAAGAAAATTGCAGGAATAGACACTCACGTACTTGAGGAATAATCGAAATTTTTCTTCTCAAATCATGAAGACCAATACTTGAAATATCAATGCCATCAATAATAACGAGTCCCTCGAAGTAAGCAAGTCGAAAAAGCGCGGATATAAGCGATGATTTACCTGCTCCAGTGCGGCCAACTATACCTATCTGAACAAGGTGGCATACATTTAATGCTCACTTAACTACATTTTGATTACCTTCTCCTGAGGCTGTATAACAAAAGTTAAATTTTTAAGGACGGGTGGTTCAGTGGTGCTGTATCGCATGACTGCATTTTTGAATTCAATACGTCCTTTCTCGGGCCAGCTACGAGGCGGCTTATTTTCAGGCTTCTGCGTTAAAAATCGACATAAATTTTTTTAAATTTATTGCTTCGAAAGGTTTTTACCGACTCCAACTGTGACTCGTGTTCCACTTTTGTGAACTCCAAAACTCTCTCAACAGATGTCATTTGGTTTTCCAACTCGGCTGACTGCCTCATTCCCCACTGAAACAGTCCAGTGAGCCCAATACATTGAGTTATGGCTAGTCCGACTTCGCCACCGAAACTTGCTGCAACAAATACAGTGAAGAGAATGCTGTGAGAACAAGTTTACAACTTACAGTCTTCCATCATAACGAAGCTTATGGTTACCATTCCAATAAAAAGGACGCAAATGCAATCAAGCCAATATCCAAAAGCTCTGCTCGTGCTAATAAACATGTACCATGCACTACTATGCACATCTTGGTACCTATCGAATTCTTCTACTAAAATCATTTCCTGGCCGTGGGATCTTATTGTTGTCAAACCTTGTAAAGTAGCGTTTAAATGGGCAAACACTGGACTCCTAGCTAGAATAAATGCGTATGTTCTAGAATTATCTGCCTTCCATGTTTGGTTCTTGTTTTGAAACATTTTTCAAATATTTTTTCGACTCAATCCAAAATAAAGGTTGTTAAAAATTCATTACAACAACAAACTTAAAAAAAGTTAGATAACAATATTTAACGTACTTATTCCCTCCAGTCTCTTTACACTCCGACTCGTGTAAAGGTAGTATCGCCTCAACATATAAAAAAGCACACAAACAACCGCTGTGGGCACAAGCAAGTAGAAACTGATGAGAGAAACCACAACTACAACACCAAAAAGGTTTAGCATGATCTGAAAATATGCAGACGGTTATTCTTGTGAGAACAAAATTCAAGGTGTTACAAACAGAATTTCCTAGACACTATTTTTGCTATATTTAAAAGTAATATTGCATGTTCCCAAATGTGACAGTAATCTCTATACGATAGCAGTAAAAGAAAAGAATGCCGAATATTGTCTCTTCAATGCAAATAAAGATTTCGTTAATCTTTTAGTACCATCTAGTAGAGAATTCCATTTCATTTAACCAACACGCATAGTTTTAATTTAGCTTATTTTAGAAATGCGTTTTCTGGAATTGGACGGTGTCATTATCTACCGATTTAGGTTTTTTAAAAGCATTGTACATATGTTGTTACCGTCACATCAGATTTACATTAGACTCCTCATCAGAATTGAGTTATTATGGGAACACCAAATGTACAGGCTGGGGAGCCCATCGGAAGTTATTCAAAAGTTAAATAAAATAGATCCCCAGACCTGGTAATCTTGTGGCCATGGAATCGCCTTCTACGTTTATGCTTAGGACAATTTTTATATCATACAGCAACCATTGCCCCTTTAAAAAGAAAATCCACGGAAGAGCGTACCCTGGTGGGCCTACACATACTTCGCAAAACGAACAGCTGGTCCATTAACAGAGAGAATTAGGATAATTACAAACGCTCCCAGACACTGCTTAAGTAGTATTCGCTAACAAAAGAGAGTAGTGTGGAAGGACTGTGGGAGTATAGAAGCCATACTGAAATTCGAAAGGATATACTAAGCCATCTAAAAAGGTCCTCATGTAAAACAGGAAGCTCTGCGGTTTTATTCTGATAAATTTACCACTACCACCGAAGGGTGCTTTGAACATCTTTGGAAGTTCACTTCCCTGCACTCACCGTGATTGAAGAGGAAGGAGCAGCTCATTGGCCTACAGCGCTGTGGTCAGTGCAGCGGATTGGATGATGGCATCAAGAGTGGTGACCATCAATCGTTTAAAGTAAACTATTTTTGCATTAGAAGCATTTATAAGTCTCAAGGGTATTTTTAACCCTTCTTCAAAAAGAATCGAAGGCACTGTGCCAGAAATCGTTGGGGGGCTTGTTTACATCAAAACACCATTTGCGAATACTTCCTCCTCCTATATTTGCACAACCACTGGTCATAATGTTGACGACTCTAACCATAATCAGGTGAGCCTCGGTCATGCTAGTCGAGCTCAGCAATACTATACTGAAAGTTTCTGTCAGAATGAGCTGTCTACAAAGATAAGTTCTCTCGTTCTTGTTACCACACCACCAACAGTCTAGTACAAGAACTTGAACCAACCGGTTTATATGCGTAAAGCTACGGAGATGATCTTGTTATGCCCATTGTGGGTAAATTTGTCTAAAGGTCAAACCTTCTATGACCGAGTTAGCCGTCTTTACCAGAAAAGCAGATTGGCAGTTTATTTAAAACCCACTCAAATTTGGTATAAGAAGGTAGGCTGACATCAAGCAGACTCGGTTCGTATAACTGGGTTAGGTTGCTAGGCTGCTTATCGATCCAGAGTCAGCTCCTGGCATTTCCTTCAGAATTATTAAAGTGGAAATAAAAAAATGGTCTAATTCCAGTGGAACATGAGTTGTTCTTTACATCCGGGCTTAGTGGAGGAGATGGCCTTGTAAAACCTAAGAACATATGCAATGCGACCATTACCATGCTGCTAGCTTTTGGCCTAATGAATGAATAGTGGACTAATCAAGTTACCATTACCATACCGGCCTCTTCTTCAGCAATGACACAATCCAATCCCGGAAGACGTATTTCTGTTACCCTGGCATAATACTTTACCTGAAAAGTATCGATCATAGCATTCGGTAGAAATTCGTCAATAGCTCCCAAATCCTTTGAAAAACGATTCAATATGCGACCAGATGTGTTAGTATTAAAAAACCGCATTGTAGCGTGAATGATACTTCCAAACATTCTATTATGCAAACTGCAAAATGGTAAAATTGTATTTAAACATTAATCCCTAGTCACAAACTTACCTAACGGATGCTCGCATGCAGACAGTAAAGAACAAAAATGAACGAGTAACTGCTACAACCATGGTAGCGAAGATCAAAAGACCATAAATCACTATGCAGTTTCGTCTACTTAAACCACTAAAGGGTTTTGTATGTCTATAATGACTAATATTTCTTGCTTGTTCTATTTTCAGCCTGAAACAAACTTATTTATTTGTTGGCACATCGCAATTCCAATTTGATATTATATCACAAAGGTTGCATGTAGTCTCAGCTTTAAAAGTTACCATTCTGATAGAAAATAATCACCACTGGTTGCAAAGATCTGTGCCCCAAAAAAAAACATAACCAGTACGCCCATTATACACCAATTTGCACCTGCATGAAAATATTCTTTGTAGATGAGCCAGTCTACGGCTCCAGTTGTTCTCATTTCTGCAACTTCTTCTGGTTCCTAGCAAAAATTTATTCAAAACATAATTATTATAAAATCAACTCCAACTCTAAATATAAATAATATGAAAGCTGTTTTTTTTAAGATTTAGTAAAATTGTCGGTCTCCGCGACCACACAACTTCAGATCGAGCCCGTTCCAATTAATAAGGCGAAAGCAAGATTGCGCAATGGCATAAAGTGTGCGTTGTAATCTGCATTTTAGCCGCAATTTAATTGCTGTAAATGGTAAATGACCAGTGACATTTACCAAACATCTTCTCTTCTTAGGAGAGTTTTAATCAGAACGAAACTTTGTTAACTAACACGGAATCACTGTAATAAATAATTCTTGTCTAATTATATTAACTATTTACTTAAATGCGCATTTTAAAGTCCATACATTTTTTTTTCTGTTTAACAATACTACAATGCCAGCTTAAGGCGACTCAATGAACAAGTAGGTGGGACTATGGTGCAGGCGACCGCCTTAGCTGAATAAAAATCTTGCCTTATCAATTGGAACGGGCTCTAGTTCAAGTTACTATAAAACCAATACTTTCAAAATTAACATTCTTATAATAAGGTGACCACCATTCGATCTAGTTATTTGCCGATACAGTGCCAGATATAACTTAAATTTATTAAATTCTAATACCGCGTGGCACGTCCTCTGGCAGTAATAACTGCTCTGCACCTTGCGATTCAAATTAACTTTTCCCGCGCGCACACAATCAGCTGTTCTAGGTGAAACACAGTCTCACTCGCCAGCAGGTTGTAAATAAATCGTTGCGCAGTGTAGTAGTGGTTTAGTGAATGTGTGTATTTTTTGTTCTTGTTCGATTTTGGCCGTAATTATGAGTGACAATTTATTTATAATTATTATTTATATTATATTATTTATAATGCGAGTAAGTTCGAATTCGACAACACAGACAATTAGAACATTGTAAAAAAATTTCTGTA
>JABXWE010006785.1:0-40193 GCA_014611495.1 Limonius californicus
TCGATGCGTACCCTGTGCTAGGTGGTAGAGACATCCCTTAACTCTGATGTGGTTTCCTAGTACCTTTGGAAGCTTGAATCATGGCTTTTTCAAAATCCAGATTAACTGCAAGTGGGTCAGGGTATAAGTCTCTCGCAGCACACTCTTCTATTAGTACACGTAACATATTTTCATCTGTGTCTTGAGATTTTGACTGCAGCAAAGCATATACTGTCGTAATAACAACGCCATTGACAGCAACTCGAATAATGTATAGTTGCTGGAATTGACGTGGAGATAAGGAGAAGTTTCCATCCATAAACCACGTGGATGTCGCAGCCAGATGACGGAGATGTTCATCGGTAGCAAAAATTATGATTCTTTGATCCGAATTTGGTCCATTATCCGAAAAAGAAACCGATGATGTTGTGGTTCCCCGGTGGTACACCATTCTTTTGAAAATATCACAAATCGAATCATTCAATTTAATTAACCTTACGGATGTTTCCCTTATTAAAATTATTAATTAATTATGATATTGCCGGTCATAACACAAGCATTTAACTACAGTTTTACTACCAACAAAGACTGCAATTAAAAAATTAAGTACCTTCAATGATGAGGGCGTTCAGGGTATCTGGATCTTTTGGACCATTTTTTGCTTTTTGGTTTCGCAAAATACGCTTTGCCGACTCCTCCAGCGGCATACGTGCCCTCGTAGAATTTTCGAGTGCAGATACTCCCTCAGCGTAGATTGCTGCTGGATTGCTTCCACTGGTTTTAGCCTTCTTCTTCATTTCCTCCATACATTTGACGGTTTTCAATCCTTCCGCATCTGCTGGATGGTTCTGGACTTTTGCCATCTGAGGATTCTTCATCTCCAACGTCGTTTTCACGATTGCTCCACATTTTAATGAACTCGCCTTTGAACACCTCCAACGAATAAAGTTTTGACACTTAGCGCGAAGCACATACATATAACCGTTTAAACAAATCTTCTCTTTGCCTTTATTTGACGTAATGACTTCCATTTTTTCAAACACGATCAATACCAGTAGAGGAAGAATGAAAACTAATGATAATGTATACCATCCCCTTCTATATATTCAGATTTTTCAACTAAATTGGTAAATAATTCTAAGAAACTACTGGATTAATGATTTTGTAGGGTAGGATTACTTTGAAGTTACACTTAATTACCTTCTTAAGAAGAACCATTTCAAATGGATATTGAAGGCAAAGAAAACATGTTTTAATTTTAGGAATCGGGTAAGGGCTTAAGATTAGTACCTACATACATAACTCATTTCTGAAGATAGAGATACACAGCCATGTTTATTAAGATTAAGCAATAAGTAGGCTTTTTCAAGTTTATGTCGTAACCAAAAGATGTTAAACTAATCTGAAATTACCATTATACTACAATAATGATTAAGTATTATTATTATTATTAAATATTTTTTTTTCATCAAAAAGTTGATTTTATAGTATTGAGTTGCACCTTTATATTTAGTTTGGCTTTTTCTTCCTTGACTTTTTTTCCGTTGGCTTTTTTCCATCGCTTTTTTTCCTGGATTTTTTTTCCGTGGCATTTTTTTCCATGGCTTTTTATTCCGGTTACCTCTATCAGTGGACTGCGTAACTCAATCGGAACGATTCTGCGCTTTTCGAGTGATTTTGCGACGGTACAGGTTACATCTCTCTAGCTCGTTTAGTTTGGAAAATGCTCTCTAAATGTCTGAGCCATTGAATTCTGTTGGATTTTTACTTGCGCGATACTCGGGGCTTTATATAGACGTATCACTTCGGCATTTGATATCCGTTGCCATTGCCCTTCTACTAACTTCTACCCCTGAACATTCTTCTCAAAATCTTCGATCTTCTTGGGATACATTTATTTAGAACTAACAACTCCCGCTCGTGCGTTACTACCAGTCGTATAACAGTTCTATATAGACGTGACTTAACTCACCATGAAACGTAACTCACTGACTCACTTTTGAACCACTTTTAGACCAAACGATTTTGTTATTAATATTGTAGATCAGTGTTCTATTGATTCTGAAGATGCAAGCTGCAATGTATTGCGAAACGTTAGTTTGCATGGGTTCTCAAACCGCTAACAGGCATAAGCCGATTAAGAATTATTGTTCTGGCAGATAAAGCACATTAAGATCAAATTCTTGTCCGCCCCAAGGTTTAAATAATCTAAGCACCCGGCACTGTTCAGGCAGGCAGGGCCTACGAACAAATATTGCTCAAACTTCTAGAGCAAATGCTTGTAAAGGCAGACAAGCTACAGGTCGGTTCATATCTGATAATGCAGGGTGTAGGTCCCAAATAACGACGCGGTCTAAACCGAAAATGAATTGTAATATTGGCATGTGTGATTAATTTGATCATATTTTACAGAAAAGGGTATCCACTATTCTAGTTAATTCTACACGTATGTATGCAAATATACTCAAGAGTACTAAAGAGACACGGCACATCCATCAATATTAAGTTAATTACATGCTTTTGCAATCAACTTTGTTGTGAACATAAGTAACACAATAGTTGTAATGTCCGCTTTATTAATTCTATTAAATCATCATCGATCGACAAATTTATTATAGGTTAATTTACTTCCCGTAAAGGTATATTAGCAATTAGTTTAAAGCAAAAAATAATCATCCAATTTCTAATGTATTTCTGTACAGTTGCGTATATCAGTTGCCGAGAAAAGTTTTAGTGAATTTGTTTGTTGAGCACGTACATTATGAATTTCCCACCAAAACAAATGTGTGGCGACATTATCACCGCAATATTCCCGGCCTATGTTCTTCAAAAATTACTAGGCATCGCACCGTTTATTGTGAGGGGAATACCTGGAAATAGAAACCTAGTGGAAATAAATACATTCGGAATGTATTGGGGAATACCTTTCATCCTCTTCATAATCTCTCTAGTAAATGGGATTTACCTCAAAGAATTACTAAAACCCTTTAAACACGATCATTTGATCAGTTGGTTTATAGCATTGTACCAAATAGAATCGGTTAATCTTTTGATGCTGGCTATAATCATTAGCCATAGATTGTATAATATGCGTTTGACGAACATTTTTCGAAAATTTATTGATGTTGACAAAGAATTATGGAACGCCGGTCTAAAAATAAATAACAAGAAAATTAAGTTCCTAACGTTGATTTGGATAATTGCGAAGCTGTTTTGTTTAATATTAATATATGGGCTGTCAGATAATTTAATGCATTGGAACATTATTGGGCTTGATGTTGCAATTGGCAGTAATTTTCTGATCAAATTAGTCATAGGTTCTGGTACTCGCAGCTGGATTTACTCGATTGCTGCAAGATTCAGTATGCTTAAAAATAATTTAAATACTAAACCGAATATAGACGGTCGACCAAATTCGTCACAAAGAAATGTTGGACTCATTGCTGATATCCATGCAGAGCTATGCGAATTAACTAAATCTTTAAACGAAGTTTACTCTACTTTATTGCTTCTGGACACAATTTCTGATTTTATCTTAGCAGTAATACAACTTTATGATTGGTTTGCGAGATTTTATCAAGGAATTGTTATTTCTAATAACAATATTTTTGTTGGTTTGCTGTGCGTTGTGTATACTGCAACAGACTTGCTGGTTCTCATTCATAGTTCTTCTAAAATTACTACAAATGTAAGTGATTTACATCGGAAGATTGATATGAAATCTGAAGCGCCTGATATTATGTGCAACCCAACTAATTTTCCTATATGCAGAATAGCTGCTTGCTAAAGACCATTCAAGCTGAGATAGTTTAGTAAATGAAATTGAATGTAACTACCATAATTATAAAGCAGCTTGCGCGCGACACATGAATGGCGACTCATATTCCCCAGAAACCAGTAAAGTGAAAGGAGAGAAGGGCGGGAGGAAAGCCAACAAGGGAACGCAAAAACGGGCTGGAAAGGAGAGGGGAGAATTGGGGTGGCCAAAGTGAAAGGAAATATGGGGTGGCAAGAAAAGGGGATAAGAGCATAAAAGAAATGAAAATAGGCGAAGAAAAAGTTTTGAGAAAGTAAAGGGGGACAGTAGAAAGAATGAGAGATTCGGCCAGTGTCCCAATGTATTGTACTACCACACGTTGCCGACCTACCCGCCAAAGCGAACCGATTCTGTTGATACAACAACCGATCGCGACCACACATGATTTTGAGGTTACGTCGGTTCGATGGGTTTTTATCTTGATCACATCCCATACAGCGTTGTACTATTCGAAACATTCAATTCAACAGCGAAAATACTGCCCCTGCACGTCGTTCGGTTACCCAGTTACGGCGCTTCAAATACTGGGTGGCCGTCAATATCTGTGATCCTGGTAGTCATGGAATTAGCTACTTATAAATGTTAGTTAGGACTAAGTATCGTATATTTCAATTACAATAATTATCTAGTATGTAATGTAATAATATGCAAGGTAATTTTTGGTTTTTATTTTTTTTAGGTATTTAATAACAAATGTTGAAAATGATGACCATTTTCTGCAATGCAAAGCTGAACTCGCCTCTTTTTGCTTTCAATAATATTCTGCAACAGTTGTTGATCAATATTATTGCAACAGTCGACGATGGCTTCCCTCAGCTCCTCTAGATTGTTAATTTGCCTTTTAAAAACGTTATCTTTAATTTACGCGAAAATTGAAAAATTACAGGGCGTAAGATCAGGTGAACGTGCTGGGAAAGGATGATCTGTGAATCTACTAATAATTCTATTGCCAAACGTTTGCCTTATAAACTCCAAATTATCTCTGGTTGTATGCGCTGTTGCCCCATCGTGTTGGAAATAGACGTAATTTTTTTCATCGTCATCAAGTTCGTCAAAGCAATTTGCCAAAAGTTCTTCCCGGTAGCGTCGTCCATTAATTGTGTTATTAAAAAATATAGACCTAATCAGTCGTCTTCTGGATACAGCTAGCCAAATACCAAGTTTTTCAGGATGAAGCAGTGTTTCCACATACTGGTGCGGGTTCTCGGCACTCCAAAAGCGATAATTCTGAGAATTTATATATCCAGATCCAGATCCAAGCTTCGTCGCTGAAAAAGGTTCTATCCAGTATGTACTTTTAATTTAGATTTTAATATCTTCTGGCAAGTATTTCTAGGTACTTTTGCTTCAGCTGACAATTTTCGTGGCGAAATGCGGGGGTTTTCAATAATTCTTTCCTGAATGTCATCTGCAATTTCTTGGTTAATTTGCAGTGGCGGCTCGTGAGTTAAGAAAGAGGGTAGGCAGAAGAAAGAACTTACCTATTTTTTGTACATAAAATCCATTCTCCTATTTTTCATGCTGGAAAAGACGCCTATGACTTTATTGTCAAAATCCGGGATAGACTGGACGAACTTCTTTTCTATTGATAGGACCGCCAATGCGTTCAGTCGATCTTCTGACATTGTGCTTCTCAAAAAAGTTTTAATGCGTTTGAGGGTGGAAAAACATCGTTCACATTCTGCTGTCCACATGGGCGTTGTACAAATAATATCCAACAGTTTGTATGTTTCCGTCAAAACCTTTTTTAGGTTGTTGTCTGCTATGAACACTAAAAGTGGCAAAATACCACCTACGTCACACATGTCATCGCGCTCATAAATTGCTGAAAGTTCACTTTTCAATGTTACACTGTCCAACATAGGATAAGATTTCACAGTTTCATCAAAATATTTTTGTGGAAATGCATGCCTATAAGTTTTAAAATTTTGAGAATCGAATAATTTTGCTGCACTTAAGTGATCCCTAAAATCAAATCGGTCGCTAATTTGGCTTAAAATAGTGTCACATACTTCCTTTGCAATAACAGCTCTGTTATCTCCAGCTGTCGTTTTTTGTCTTTTCCTTGCAGGTTCTTCATTATTGCGTTCTTGATTGTCATCGTCAGTAGAATTTCTAATTCGATTAATTTGCTGTTGGAATTGTTCAATTGCCTTTTGCAGTTGAGCACTGCCAATCCCGCGCATTTGAGTCTGATTAAATAATATTTCAACATGTGGCATGATGAAATGAAATATTTTCATCCAGTAGAGAAATTCCGGGCAATTCAAAAGTTTCAATAAACCACTTGCTTCACTAATAGTAACTGAATCCATCCCATCTTCGTCAATAATTTTGCCTAAACATTCTTTGAAAGAATCCTGGTGTTCAAATAATGTGTTCACATTTCGACTTTTGAAAATCCACCGTGTAGGAGCAGCGCGTGGTAATCTACGTTTGACTATTTCATCAAGAATTACCGTTCGTTTAGGCGATCGAGAAAAAAAGCTTGAAAATGACTGCAAATTTGCAAAAAAAATTTTTAGATTTTTATTGCACTGTGCCGCTCGTTCAATAATTAAATTAAATTGATGCGCGTATCAGTGAATATAATGTGCATGTGGAAATGTTCTTTTGATAATGGCTTGGACACCATTTGTCTTACTCATTACGGACGCCCCATCGTAACTTTGAGCGATTAGTTTATTGTTATCAGACCCAGAAGGAGAATTTAAAATAGTTTGCAATTCATTCAGCAATGTTTTTGCAGCATTATATCCACCCGCCTTAAAAAAAGACCAAAAGCGTTCAAAAATTTGTCCATTAAACACGTATCGAATAATAACAACCATTTGCTGATTATTAGAAGTGTCTGTAGTTTCATCGGCCTCCAAAGCAATGAAATTTGCAGATTTAATTTCTTTTAATATTTCCTGATTGTAAATTTGCAACATTGCATCTAGCAATTCGTTCTGAATAGTTTTTGAGACGCCTTTAAACACTTGTGAACCTTTCATATGTATTGCAAGCACAGCGTCTAATTCGACAGCAAAGTTGATTAACCCTAAATAAATTCCTAGATTTTCTGACCTTAATGTCTCATCGTGACCTCGCAACGCCAGTTCAAAGGCGCCGCAAAATTTAATACACATAATTAACCGGCGCAAAATATGACGATTTTTTTCCACGTCTTCGTTGTACTTAATTTTATGTAGCAAATAAGCACACTCTAGTTGTTCACGGATGTCCACTTTGCCTAAAACACTAAAATCCATGCACGCATTCATGTGAGAAACGGAAGATTTGTGTTTCTTTGCCCTCTCTGCAATGTGTTTTAAATCATTCACCCCTTGTTCATTCCACGCACTAACCTCTTTCTTAAAAATTAAGAACATAAAACAAAACGGTTTATTTGTTACTGAACATCCGCACATCCAATCATTTTTCATAGATATTCTTGTTGAATTTTCTATTGTACGTTCGGGTTTTACTTGTCGAACTGTAGTTTATCTGAAGATCAGGAATAGGCCTTCCTTTCTTCTTAATTAAAAGTTTTTCCTCAAATGATAGCGGGTTTTTTTAAAAAATTTGCACACAATTAACTTCCATCATTGAAAAAAGTCACTTTCGTCTTTGAATTCAAACGCGCGATTGCGCGAAAACAGCGCAAACGGGAACAACGTGCTCGGTGCCCCATTGGCCTGGTATATCGCGTGTAGCGAAGATAACCGATAGCCAACCGAATCACCTCTACATGGGGAACAAATCAGAGCGTTCCCCGGTACATAATTTTGAGCGTGTTAGCCGCGCCTTTGGTGCGGAAGGAAAATTTGATACCATCGTTAAAATAATGAAATTAAAATAATGCACTGAATTACATGCGAATTTCTTTCTGTGTTTATCTTGGTGGTTGGGTGGGCACGTGCCCTTGTGCCCTTTAGTACAAGCCACCACTGGTCCTTATAGCAGTTGAGTTGAAATGATTTAGTTATTGAATTTACCTTTGTTTATTTGTTATGGTAAGATTCTTTGGTCAGTTCTTGGTGGTCTGAGTTTGAGGGTCAGGATGTTTATAAACAGATTTAATACCTTAACTCAGCAATTATTTTGTAATTTATTACGTAATTTTAGGAACTTGCACTATTTAGAATATCTTGTAATTTATTGTATTGTTGTTGGTTCTTGGGAGTTAAGCTTGCCGAGTTGAAAGAAGTTGGAGCAGTTCTGATTAAATTTGCCAGAACTATTCAATTATTTGGATTAAATTTCAAGGTTCAGTTGGGGAAAGTATTTTTCAAGAAGTCCTAAATTTGTTTTGGTCACCTAGTTTCTTCCTATAAATAGCCAGGAACTGTTGAAAGCGAAACAATGATTTTGTACTGGTTCATGGAAGCATATTATTTTCAAAATAGTCTCAACTGTTGCTCTGTGAGATTTTCCTTTGCAAATTAATTCATTTCCTTCTGTTTTCTGTTTTCTAATCTTGACTTCTCCATGTTTTTTAATATCTAATTGTGAATTAGTTTTAATTTTCAGTTTCTTCCCCATCTCAAAATTCACTGACCACTGTCCGATTTTGTTTGCTCTTGGGTGGTTCGCGTAGTTTCTTACCACTGCTCTGTTCCTCAAATGTTTATGGGTGCTTTAAAATACAGAATAAGGCTCTTGGTAATATTAATTTTTTATTGAATACCATCAAAAATGAAAGAGCTTTTGGTATTCACACCGATGTAGTAAAAGCAATGTCAAACTTAATTTAAAATAAATAAAAATCGTAAAACGTCTAGCCTAGAAAAATATAATTTACTATAACACTAAGTATACGTTTCAGCATGTCATTTAAAATCTCGCTTACAGTAAAAATCACTAAACAATCAAGTGGGTACGCCTGCTGACCCCTTGCCGGCCGCTTTCTTCAGCAACTTCATTTCAATTGTACTTTTTGTTTTCTCAATTAAATTCTTCAGTTCCTCCTCGTTGTAGGTGAAAATTAGCTTGCTATTTTGCACCTTGATCTTTTTCTTGTCAATATATTCAATAGCATGGTCCAAGCAATAAATTCCATCTTGAGACTCCATGACCTTGAAACAGAAACATTATAACCTTGAAATGGAAAAATTAATTTCGACTTACCCAAGAGACGAATAAATTTTTACAACAAACTTCACATTCGTAATCACCACTATCGTTTTGTAGCCGTTTGCGCTTCTTGATGGGTGCTTCTGGTAGGGGCAGCCTTTCCCGTTCAGTTAAACCCATCTCCTGCAATTTCTTACAGGCTAAATTTTCCGTTTGGCACAGTGATTCAATGGCTGGTATTATTTGCTTTAATACATCCACACTTGAACGGACATCAGATGCTATACTAATCAAAAGCTTTTCCAGGGAAAACATTGACGGTTCACAGCTATTATGGAGCTCATTGAAGACTGTCTGGGAGGCTTTTAGCCAACTTAGAGGCGCGAAGTAAACACTTTCTGATACCACATAACCGGTGCAGAGGCTTGAAGTAAATGCCTTAGGAAACACAACTATGAATTGGCCGGGTTCCTGAATGGTTCGGCATAAAGAGACGCCGTTTTCCACTAAAAGACTAGGTGGTACCATGGCCGTGTCTGAGGGTAACCACAATGATTTGTTGCGGCAGTAGTTTGGCACTAATTTTATCAAGCTTGAATGGAACACTTCGCTCATGGAATCTGGGATTCCATACCAGATTTTCTTACCACCTGTATGGAGGTATTCAATCCATGGGAGGCTATGTGGGTCTCTGTACCAACAGCAAGCACTAAACACCATTCCCACATGAAGGGTTGGTACGGTAACACCTAAAAAATTAAAGTTGATTCAACCCATGGAATGTTTGTCTACTTTTTAAGATTCTAATTTGACAAAAAAATTAATATTAAAAAGTAAAACGGCTTCCCATATCAATCTGTACCAGATTTTGTAATACTTACCCATCACAGGACCCATGGATCTTAAAATCGACCCGCTGTTGTTAGTTAAAACTTTCAGGTTCCATGCATGTCGGGCAAAAGGGCTGTTTTTTGAAACAGCGAACCCATAGCCCCAATTTCCAGAATCAATAGAACCAGAATGGACACAAATGTGATTTTGTTTGACAGTTACATGTTTCCAGAATTCTTGTTCTACCTGTAATGGTTTACTTTATGGCTAATTTTTTTAGATAAAATTGTTTATTGTTACCTCTGGGGCAGATGGTTCCACAGTTTTGAACCACATGCTCATGGTATTCCGGGCGATCCGATAAAAGGCATTGAGAGCCATGTTTCGACCTTTGACTATGCATTCTTCGGCTTCATCACCCGAGTCTGATTCAGAACTGTTGGGACTACTGTCCCGGGAGCTGATGTTTTGTTGGGATCTGAGAAGGGTGCGGGATTCCCGTTTAGCCCATTCTGTTTCCACTTCATCGAAGAGTTTCTCTCTTTCAGCTGAAGATCAAACATATTGGGGGTTATACAAAAATAAAGTAAAACGTGAGGGTGGAAAAGAATGCTTGAAATATCACTTTTTTAAATAAGTAAACCAAGCACCTGGAGATAGCGTATCGTATGGTAGGAGATATTTGCAATAGATGTCGTCTAGTTTGGTTACTCTATCTTGGGCTGATTTTGGTATCTTCATTAATTCTGAAACTTTGGGCCATCTTTTCTTTTCAATGACCTCTTTTAAACCTCCTAGAGATTGCACTATTTGGTACAGACGGGGAAGGTCTATTTCCATTCCACCTATCTATAATTAAGAGAAAGGTTATGTACTTAAGACCTTAGTTGTATATATATTTTTAGGACTCAAACTAACTTACCCTACCCTACTTTACCTTATCCTAATCTAACATCCAACATTAACCTAATTTAAGTGTAATTTGTCAAATACAGGGTGCGGCAACATAACTTCCTTTTGTTGAATTGCGCGCCATTCAGGCTGTAGAGGTCGTAGCGGGGTGGGAGTTGTCTCATTTGACAGGCGTGGTTCTAAAATTTTGTTTCCTACCCCGGTCATCATCATCATGCGTTGGAACAGCGAGGAGCGTGCGTTTGCCGTCGAGGTCTACTTTTCGAACGGATGTTCTGTGATCGCAACCCAGCGCGCCTTCCGAAATCGTATCAATGTAGCCCCGTTGGGCCCTATCCCGGACCGGAAATCAATTGTTACACGGGTCACTACGTTCAGGCAAACTGCGAGTACGACAAGACGAAGAACTGGAGTCCTCCGGCTGATCAGATCACCTGAGAACATTGAGGCAGCGAGAGCTTCAATCTTGCGATCCCCACGGCGTTCTGCGTGCAAACATGCGTCTGCCCTTCGACTTTCCGATCGTTCAGTGAGGCGAATTCTACACGATGACGTTCATTACCATCTATATAAGTTGGCGATTGTGCAGGAACTCTCCGAATGCGACTTTAATTCTCGGAGGAACGCATGTGAGGCGCTTCTCGAAAACGTTCCTGAGGACGCAATTGTTTTTTTCAGCGATAAAGCCCATTTTCATTTAAGTGGATGCGTCAACAAACAGAACATGCGCTACTGGGCTGACACCAATCCCCGACAATTTAATCAAAGGCGTTTGCATTCACCTAAGGTCACAGTGTGGTGTGCAATTTCCTCAGCTGGGATTGTTGGGCCCTGGTTTTTTGAAGAAAATGACGTCACAGTGACAGTGAATTCGGACCGGTATGTGAACATGTTGGAGGAATTTTTTTCCACGACTTTATGAATTGGACCTACTGGACATTTGGTTCCAACAGGACGGAGCAACGGCTCCAGATTTGGCCGCTTGCGATTTTTTTGTGGGGTTTTTTGAAATCTCGTGTTTATGTCAACCGTCCAAGGACCCTACAAGACCTGAAGACCAACATCCGGCAGAAACTGCCAACATACCCGCTGTTATGCTGGTAAGGGTCATGACAAACGCCAGAAATCGGCTTCTTCAGTGTATGGACCTTGGGGGGCGTCACCTAACTGATACGATTTTCAAAACTGTGTAAAACAAAACTTTAGATATGTACCTACATTATAAAAAAAAAATAAAAAATTTCTGATTCATAAAATGGGTTTTATTGCGCTTTGAAAAAAGGAAGTTATGTTGCCGCACCCTGTATATCTCAACTTATTAGGCTCATACATGAAACAAAGCAAAAAATATCATCAAACCCTCGATTTTCTAAAAAGAAAGGAGGATAACCAGTCTTCATTTTTTCTATTAAAGTAGCTCTTCTCAATCTGTCCTATTTATTGTTCACAGAATGCCAGACTGTGAAGATATGATAAAATTTGTAACAAACTAACAAGGGGACCCTACGGCAGTCGGATTTTTGTAATTTTTCCTACTTATGGTACGTGAAGTTCAGACCTAGAACATTAATTTCCCAAAGCCATTCGGCGCCATATTCAGAAGTTCTCGAGAAAATCGACTTTGAAGTTTTTCTAGCGCTTCGTGGGTACCAAGGGTAGGGGTTCGTTCCAACAGAGCGCGTGGCTCACTCGGTAGCGCTCGAGTCTAGTAATCGCAAGGACGCTGGTTCGAGTCTCACTTCGGGCACTTTTTTTTCTCAAATTCCTATACTAATGTTGTTGAAATATAAAAATCATCCAGTCTGCTATTTCAAAGATATATGATTATAATTTTCAATGAAAAAACGCACGTCTTGTTTTTTATTATCTCCTTTTTGAGAAATAGCACTCTACACTGTGTACATCAATTTTTAACCATCAATATTTATAACAAACATCTTTAGGAACTGAAAAATGTCGGGTAGGAAATTAAATACTTGATTATTCGGGCTGTATTCGTTTATTTTATACATCGGGTGTAATTGAACACGAGCCACAGTGATAAGCATCATAAAAACAGGGAAAACAGTAATTTTCCCGGCATCTCGCACACCGTACAAACGCTGCATTTTTGCATTCACAATTCTTTTTCAATACATCGATTGGAAAACAAACTTCATTCACGTTCATGAAGATTTCTCTTTCATCGCAAAGTTTTGAAGCGAACCACGCATATCTGATCATGTTATTGAATATCGGAGACGACAACTGGTGGTGAACAATAGAATGAATTTTTATGCAATCTTCTATATCATTAATTTCACGTCCTCGTTCAATCAGATAGGCGCAGTTCTGCAGACGCTTTATGAAATTTTTCACCTGACGGTAAAAGTACACGTCACAAGGTTGTACCAACGGAGTACATTTTGGTGGAATTACCTGCACCTTGCAAGTAGGCAGACGCCTGTCATTCCGAAAGTCCTCATTGTACATCACGGTATCCGTTTGGCCTCCCCAGGAATCGATGATCAAGAAAAACTTCTCCGTTTTCACATAAGGTTTCAAAACGTTGATCAAAAAATCTTTGTACAGCTTCGTAGTCAACTTTCCCGATTTCGAAGACGTAACTACAACGTTTCGGTATTTTTTTAGATACTCGTCGACCGATTTTTGAACTCTGGGACCGAATGACCCTGTTGTTTCTTGTAGGCATACGAACACCAGAGGCAACAATTTTCCTGATAGGGCGACAGAGTACTGGGCAGTATAAGAATGAGTGACTTTATTCATATTCTGCCTTTTTACCAGTACTACTTTTGATCCTTTGGTCGCCAGAGTTCTGTCGAACGTCGACTGGTACTGGCAGCCTGAAAAAAATAAAAAAGGAATAAATAGAGATTACTACATACGAAAGTCTACTTTGTTTAATTATGGAAAATAACAAATATCAAATACCTGTTTGGTCCGTATTAATGACGAGATCGGGATCAAAGTCTGGTATGACATCACGAGCCTGGATACGGAAATCTTCTGCAGCAGCCAGGATTTCATCCATTGTCGCGATTTCTCTTTCCGTTACAAACTTCGTGATTTTGCTTTGGCGAATTTGATGTTTCCGTTTGAATTTCTGAACCCACTTATCGGAAGCTTTGAAATCAAAATTTTGAAATTGACCTGCAGCAGACAAAGCCCACTGTTGCAAGTTCCGGGTTGTAACTTGTTGGTTGTTCTGCCGAGCTTCCGTAAAGCGATCGTAGGTCCACGAATCAATGGTCGCGTACTTGTCTACTATGGTTCCTCCACTTTTTACGTGTTTTTCCCATTTCGGCAATTCCTCCATACGTTTCAAGCGGCTACACCCATTTTTTTGCAGAACTGTTAGGCTCCATTTCGGATGCGCTCGAACTATATTAATAACTTTTCTTTTATACTCTAGCGGAATATTTTCCGTGTACGATTTTGCCTTTTTCTCCTCCGGTTCATAATTGTCTGAAAAATCTTCATCGCTAGGCACAAGTTCTTCAAAAGCGTATTCTTCGTCCAGTTCATCAAACATAACTAGTTCGTCTTCCGTTACAAACTTTTTTTCGTGTAAGGTTTGTACAGTATAATGGAACAAGTCTTCTGCTACTAACATTCCCTCTTCAGTAATTACCTCCGATGGTGTTGGCGCGACAAGATTATTTTGTGTGAGGATCTGCTCGTAATATACGAGGGCATCCTTCAAGCGTAATTTTGAAACTTCACTGCACAGAGAATCTTCAACATCATCTCTAGCCGTCGAAGGACCAGGCACATCGTCGCCCTCACGCCCGACATTATGATCTTTTTTATCGTATGTTAGAAGAAAACCCCACGGCGAAAAATACTATCTGCTGCTCCGAAAACCGAAAGTCAAATGCTACTTCGAACAGGCATCCTTTGCGAAAGAATACCCAGTAATCTTTTGTGTCCGAGCAGCTTCGCAGGTGGTTGACCGTGACAAAGGCTTTACTTATTCTATTGTTTCCATTTACTCTTTTATTTACATTTATATTGATCTACAAGGTGTAAATATTATTGCTGGATATTATTTTTGTCGCTTATTCGCAATTTCAAAGAGGAGATAATAAAAAACAAGACATGCGTTTTTTCATTGAAAATTATAATCATATATCTTTGAAATAGCATAGACTTGATGATTTTTATATTTCAATGACATTAGTATAGGAATTTGAGAAAAAAAAAGTGCCCGAAGTGAGGCTCGAACCAGCGTCCTCGCGAATACTAGACTCGAGCGCTACCGAGTGAGCCACGCGCTCTGTTGGAACGAACCCCTACCCTTGGTACCCACGAAGCGCTAGAAAAACTTCAAAGTCGATTTTCTCGAGAACTTCTGAATATGGCGCCGAATGGCTTTGGGAAATTAATGTTCTAGGTCTGAACTTCACGTACCATAAGTAGGAAAAATTACAAAAATCCGACTGCCGTAGGGTCCCCTTGTAAGTGTGACCTTAGCTATAGGTACAAGGCCAATGGAACATCGTCTTACTTTTTAATGACATTGCGTTTTCTCAAAATAATGGTATAAATTGACAACAATTAAAAATATATCAGATATAAAATTCCTCGCTATTGGAAATTTTGGAATAACTGACCTGAGCTAAGTTCGATACAAAGATCCAGTGCACTGTTGCCCTAGCTACAAATGTTTACTACATTAAACGCGTTTGAAAATGACATTTTGCATGTTAAAATACATACAGTGTGTTAATGAATTGTAGGGACAAACTACTAGAGCTTAAAGTAAACAAGAAAACAAACATTTTTTGTTAATAAATGTATGGTCAAAAGCATTTCCTTTCAGGGATAGAGCTTTTCAAAAATTCTTTACGAAGCGTTTGGTTAGCCATAGTAGCAGAAATAGGGCGACGTTAAATAAAACAAACAAACAAACAAACATGTAGGCAACTCAATTTACTATCCGAGTCAGCTCCATGTCAGATGATGATGATGACTATTTGTTTCCATAACGACGGAAATTAATACAGGATAAATAAAGCCCGCTTTCTTACTTTTCAAATTCAAATTAAATAAGTGGACGCGACTGCCTCCCTGGACTTTCCCATACTGGAAACTGTTCATATCATCTTTATTCAACAGTAGAGTTATTTTCCTCAAAACGGTTGTTCAAGCGCTATCCTAAAACCTTGCCTCGTAACGAATAGACTTACAAGGCTTGTAAGAAGTCCCGCCAAATATCTGCGGTGCCCCTTAATTTCCTATTAATATGCAACCAGGCATACTTCATTCTCTACCATATACGTGATATTGTGACTGCAAATTGAGTTTGCTGTGATTTTATAACAGACAGACATTTTTTAAAAAACCACTTTTTTGGATTCCTAGAGACCCAAAACGGATATTTCTGTTAAAATCTCGATTTCGAAAATTAAGTATTAAATACAAAATTTTGATAAATAATTTATAACTTGTTGTTGTAATACCGGTTAAAGAAATGAATGTAGCGCGACAGTATGGCAATGGTTCTGAACCAAAGTGCGCGGGGCTGTCCGTACCGCTAGGCCGTCGCGCGGTCTAACTAGTACCGATCGCTATTGCTACCGAGGTAAAATTTTCTAAGTCCCTGGAAATTATATTTTGTAGGGCATAAAAAATCGATTTTTTTTATTTTCGCGGAAAAAGATTCTTTGACGCAAACAAATAACAACCGTTAGAATAAAAAAAATATTTTTCTAAAAAAGAGGGGGAGGGGGCCGGTGCGCTTACATATATCCACGAGTGTAATATTTCTTTGCATATTCATATGCTCCATTACGCACTGAGCGATTCAGTGAAAACCCCAGCTTCCTATCTTTTTTCGTTTATTAATTAAAGGAGTTTGAAGTTTCAAACTTCCAAGCTTCGTAGAGGGCGCCACAGGAAAATTACGGAGTTCTTCAAAAACATATCGATAGCCCCTTGCGAGGTCTATCGACATATGAAATTTAAAAAAATTCCTTGGAGCAGTTTTTGAGAAATAATTTTTTGAAAATTTCCAAAATTTTGAAAATTCGTAATTTAGGCCCCTTATAATTTTTCAAAAAACTTTTTATATCACCTCATTTTACCCTTCATATACTATTCAGAAAATAAAAATCATTTGAATCGATTCATCCGTTTTCGGGTAATTGGGCGTTAAACTCAAAATTTTCAAAAATCATAGCGCCCTTCATTTTAAAGCTAGCGAGTTCGGCAAAAAACTAACAGATTTGTCTTATGACCCTCTATCGTTATCCGTGATAAAAGTTTCAAAATTGTAATCACGAAAAAAGTGATACCAAAAAAACATGCGTAACTTCCGCTTCCGGTTTCGGATTTTTTTGAAAAGCTTATTTTTTCGATGAATTTTCGATATACCCCCGCATTCCAAAGCGCATCAAAATCGGAGCAATACTTTCGGCTGTAGGAGCGTCACATACGTACGTACATACGTACGTACGTACATACGTACATACCCACCCACAGACAGACATTTTTTAAAAACCACTTTTTTGGGTTCCTAGAGACCCAAAACGGACATTTCCGTTAAAATCTCGATTTCGAAAATTTTCATGAATTCAATACTTACCCTATACCTATAAGGTATGGGAAAGTAATAATATTAAAATAGTAAATGTTCAAAATGTCGCCCCCCCCCCAGCTTCTACACCCGAAGCACATCTACGAAGTAAATTCCTGCGCACCGCTCCAATACATGCATTCAAATAACGTCAATTTTGACACAATTTGATATTTTTTACTTTTCTTGCATTCGTTTCTTTCTGTACCTTTTATAATTCGTTTTTTTCGTTCTGTGATTTTTTGATAATTTTTTTCTTCGTTATTTCCGTTATGTTTTTCGTATTTTTGTGTTATGGCGAATTATACTTTTACGATGGTCATGCATGGAGCTGCTTGGGGTAACGTACGCGAAGCTGCTCGCCTGTACCAAGAACATTTTCCGAATAGGAATCATCCATCGCACAAGGCCTTTAGTGTAGTTTCACGTCGGCTGCGGGAGAAAGGTACATTCGTTGTCAGCAGACACAACTGTGGATCTACCAGAACAAGGCGAACGGTGGATTTTGAGGAAGAAGTTATGGAGAGAATGGCTGAAAATCCTTCTACTAGTTCAAGAGCCATAGCTCATGAAATGGGAGTGAACCATGTTTCAGTATGGGAGGTACTACATGAGCAGCAGCTACATCTGTCCTATCCACAGAAGGTACAAGCCATGGTCCAAGAGGGGTAGAATTTTGCCAGGAATTTCTGCGGCGGTGTACCTAATGAGGATCCAGAATTCCAAGTAAACGTTCTGTTTAGTGACGAGGCATCTTTTACGACAGAAGGAATATTCAACAGTAGAAACAGCCACATTTGGGACGATGAAAATTCCCATGCTGTGGTTCAAAAAGGATACCAGCAAAGATTTTCAGTGAACATTTGGGCCGGGATTGTTGGCGATAGACTCATTGGACCATATCTGCTACCCCAAAGGTTAAAAGGAGCAATTTATTTAAATTTCTTGCGCCACGTCCTGCCTGAACTTTTGGACCCATGTTCTCCTGATTTGGCCCCACTTGATTTCTTTTTGTGGGGTCATGTTAAAACGTTAGTGTATGTTACCCTTGAATCTGTAGAAGAACTTACGGCGCGTATTCTTGCTGCACGTGAAGAAGTTCAATAGACTCCTGGTATATTTGGTGCGGTGCGAAGGAATTTACTTCGTAGATGTGCTTGGTGTGTAGAAGCTGGGAGGGGGGCGACATTTTGAACAGTTAGATACTATAATTTTGTTAATTTTTGAATTAGTTATTGTAAATTTTTCAAATAGTTGATTTTTGCTTTGTAATTTTGGTTTTTTCTATTGCTTAGTGTTGAAACATTTTGTTAATTAATTTATTTTAAATTTAATTTGAATTTGAAAAGTGGGAAAGAGGACTTTATTTATCCTGTATTAATTTCCGTCGTTATGGAAACAAATAGTAGGTCGTAAATTGAGTTGCCTGCATTTAGGCGCTTCTTAAAGAATCTTTAAAAAGCTCTATCCCTGAAAGGAAACACTTTTTACCATACATTTATTAACAAACAATGTTTCTTTTCATGTATACTTTAAGCCGTAGAAGCCTGCAATTCATTAACACCCTGTATATAATTAATTATAAAATACTTAAGCAATATTCTTAGGGGTGCAAGGGGTGGTGAAGCGCAAGCTACAGCCGCTCCTGTCCAAATGTCATCCTCACCTTCCAGTTGGTGGACCCTGACAAAACAAACGACGCTCTGGCGACCAAGCAATGGCGGTATAACTATAAGATCTACACGGAGAAAAGACCGTGTGCAAAGGCCCGTCTGGAATGCCAATAAGGTGGCAGCCCCATTACCAGACCCAAGTGCGGTAGGCCAATCCCCAGTCCACCTCAAATTAAACAGATTCAAGAAACCTCTACAGATGATAGCCACACTGGAAATTTGACGACGAACTTGACATGAAGAGATGGACATGATTTGGAACTTGGACTAGTGTGAACACTATCATTTATCAAAAGACAGGTACAAGATGCACGTCATAGGACTCAGCAAAGTGCGGTGGCCAGGTCAAGGCGAATCCGCAACTAACGACGGAAAAACATTTTTCTACTCAGGGTGCCCAGAAGACGAAATTAAATGATGCGGAATTGGAATGTAGGTACTATCAAAAAAAGCAAAACGAAGCTTGCTTGACTGGTCACCAGTGGTGAGCTACAGGGGGCTCGGTAGCACTGCTGGGCACCCATCCCAGATAGAATCATAACAGCTGGATTCTCAACAAAAGCACGGAACTGACCATAATATAATGCTACGCATCAACGGAATCCTCGGGCGACGAGGAGAAAGAAAACTTTAATGAAATCCTGGAAGAAACGGTTAACACCCAAAGAAAGGGAGATATACTTATAGTAATGGGAGATCTGAACGCAATAATTGGTTCAGACAACACAGGTCCAGAAAGAATAATGGGAACTCAAGGCATAGGAAACCGTACCACAAATGGCGAGCTCTTCACAGAGCTGGAAAGAAAGCAACAATTATACGAGACCAAAGAGGAGTTAAATCAGCAGCGAGAAGAGCCAAACGACGATGGGTGGATGAGATAACGCAACAAGCTGAAGATCAAAGGAAGAATCTAAGGAACGTTTATAGAATCGCCAAGAAGTTAGCTAACAAATCATCCAACACTAACGAACCACTCTAAGGCGATGCAGGAAAACTAATCACCTCAGAAGATGAGCAAATAAGGAAGTGGGAAGAACACTTCTCCAGTATACTCAGAAGAGAACAATACAATAGGAACAAGGTCACCGCAAATAAGAATAATCATTAACTCACTTAATCACAAAGAGATTAAAACAGCAATAAAACTACGAGACGGACGCAGATAAAATTCCAGCCGAGTTCCTTACAGCAATAAGGCTTAAAATGTTACCCAGATCGTTTACATAGAGACTATCTTTAAATATAAACGGTATTTGAAAATTAGATTTTTGTTGTGCAATGTTTGGGAGTGATTTAAATAATATTTTAATAAAATTTGAAATAGAGGAATTAAAAATATCCGGATGATTTTGAATTCGTTTAAAACGTTTAAGATACTTTTAGTTCTAGATATAACAGGTTTTCCAAGAGGAGACAATTTCAAATTACGTATTGCTAACGTCATATTACTTTAATTTTGTGGAAACATATTGCCATTTAAAAGTAAAATGACGTATTGTACTTCTTCACTACCCTATCTTACCCTGTCTTAACTTAACTTACTCCATTTTGACCTAACCTCAATCTAGCCAAACCAGTAATGCATCAAACTCTATAAGTGGTGCCAGCATAACGCTACTGCAGGCAACAACTTAGACAAACTTTTGGCATAATGTAATAAAATGCTGGGATCGACTACTTTTTAAATTTACAAAAAAATATGTATATCGCCCATTCATTACAAAAATTTTATCAACAAAGTTAACACATATATTCGACAGCGGGAACGTAACACGACATACGAGGGGTGCCTTTTATATTTCGGGATTAGAGAACAAAATAGTTATTTTTATTATACTTATCTGAAAACACCTTGTTTTCATCTGTTTTTACAAAGACGTAAAGGTGGCATTTTCAGAACAGCGCACGGAAAATTTTTCTCGATCTCCGTTTATTTTCCGTGCGCTAAATCCTGGATTTTGCTGGTAACAAATCAGCACTGGCTTGTGCCGCTAGCTCTAATATGTTCATAGGAATATCTGGATTTTCTTCCGAGTACATTTTTTAAAACTAACATGAATTAAACTGACAGAAAATAAAACAATGCCGATAATAAATATATCGTTGCTATGGAAATGTTAATCATGTATGGTATTATTACGATGTATTATGATTACTTTGAAAATAAAATGTTCTAAATTTACTTTTTATCCGTTTTTGCGTTGTTTTCAGATAAGTATAATAAAAAGTATCGTTCATTACACGTCCGGAAATGGATTTTTCCGTGCTTGCATGACATCCCGTGTTCGGCTTCGCCTCACACGAGAATTTGTCAGGCGCGCACGGAAAAATCCTTATTTCCAGACTCCTAATGAAATATACTATTACACAATGGCGTCGGTTGTTTGAAAATATTTCTACGTCTCCTTAGCAACTCAACAAGGAGACTTGACCATGTCATTTATTGATAGATTTTTATAATTTTTTAAATTTATATTGTCTAATTGACCTATTTCAGCAATTGATAATTTACTACCCAGGAAGTCCAAATCTCTGTATGAAAAAACATATTCTTTATTTAAAGACTGGTGCCTGGATAAGAAGGTTCAAAGAATTACAGAAGATGTGATTCTGGCGTATTTAGAACAAAAATCCAGGCAAGTAAAGTCCCCAACCCTTTGGTCTACTTTCTCAATGCTGAAGAGCACGTTAAATGTGAAAGAAAATATAAATCTTCGGAAGTTTCCAAAATTGATTCCCTACTTAAAAAGTAAGAGTGTCGACTACCATGGGAAAAAATCTGCAATTTTGACAAAGGATGACATCGAAAAATTTCTGGCTGAAGCAGAGGATACAGATTATTTGTTGATGAAGGTAAAAATCTTTTTATTATACTTATCTGAAAACACCTTGTTTTCATCTGTTTTTACAAAGACGTAAAGGTGGCATTTTCAGAACAGCGCACGGAAAATTTTTCCCGATCTCCGTTTTTTTTCCGTGCGCTAAATAAAAAAATACAATTGAAATTAATTATAAGAAAAAACAATTATTTATTTATAACACTTTTCTGAAAACAACAAGATAATTAGTATATTTAGGAATCGTTGGTATTAATAGTAACATTTATTGTACAATTTGTATTATTGCAGAAGTTTAGTCCCTTCGGTATTTCATTCTTTAGAACTAAAGATGTTGAAGCAGACGGTTCGCAGATGTTTTGATTTTCCTGATGGAATGTCGCAGAGCTTGTATTTTGCAAGTGAGAAGGGTTAAACAATTTTTGTGATACTTCTATTTTTCTTTGTATGAATTCTTCTATGTATCCGAGTACATTTTTTAAAACTAACATGAATTAAACTGACAGAAAATAAAACAATGCCGATAATAAATATATCGTTGCTATGGAAATGTTAATCATGTTTGGTATTATTACGATGTATTATGATTACTTTGAAAATAAAATGTTCTAAATTTACTTTTTATCCTTTTTTGCGTTGTTTTCAGATACGTATAATAAAAAGTATCGTTCATTACACGTCCGGAAATGGATTTTTCCGTGCTTGCATGACTTCCCGTGTTCGGCTTCGCCTTACACGAGAATTTGTCACGCGCGCACGGAAAAATCCTTATTTCCAGACTCCCAATGAAATATACTATTTTAACAAAAAACCAGTGTATTTACATTATGTTTATTTGTTTGCAGATTGTCCTGATTTTAGGGGTCTACGGTGCTTGTCGCAGAATGGAACTGACAAACATGGGAGTAGGTGACGTAGAGGACATGGGACGCATATTAATCGTCAAAGTTGTCGATACCAAAACCCACAGGGATCGCACTTTTACGGTTTCGAGGTTGGAATATATTGAAATATATAGAAAATATAAAAATTTGCGACCATCATCTACTACGAGCAGTCGCCTTTTCCTGAAGTATGCAAAAGGCAGATGTGTAAATCAGAACGTAGGAATAAATAAAATTGGAGAAATACCCAGTCTCATTGCTGCATTTTTGAAGAAAAATGACCCTAAGAGCTACACAGGCCACTGCTTCAGAAGGTCTTCTACTACTCTTCTGGCCAATGCTGGTGGAGATCTTTTGACAATTAAGCGACACGGAGGTTGCAAGTCTTCTTCCGTAGCGGAAGAATATATTGAAGACTCCCTAGATAACAAGACTAAAATTGCAAATAAAATATTGAACATGGCGTCCACCTCTGGCGAAGTTGGAATATTGAACACGGCGTCCACCTGTGGCGAAGTTGGAAGCAAATCTTGTGCAACAATTGTGTCGTCCTCATCGGAACTTCAAAACTTTAACATTAATGCGTCAGATGTGTCACCCAGCGTGAAGCTAATTGAGAATTGTTCCAATTTTACTATCAACATTCATTATCATAATAAATAAGTAGTTTGTTATTTTGTTTTCAAATTTTGTAATAATAAATTTAAAATCTATTGCGTAAAATTTTTTATTTACGATCTAGTGTGTGAAACGCAATTTCACGCACGCTTATTGAAACGTTAATGTCACTTTTATGTGTCAGTTGTAGAAAAACAAATATTTATCATCGAAAATGGCTTTATTGGTTTTCAAAATATTCTCTATGAAGATAAATACACTTTTGCATGCGTGTGAACCAATTTTCGAAGCACCTTTTCCACTCCGATTGAGGTTTCTCGAAAACATGCATTTTGAACGTTTCAATCGCTTCTTCCGGTGTCGAAGAACGTTGACCTCGCAATTTATTTTTGATGTTCGGGAATAAAAAGAAGTCATTGGGTGCCAAATCAGGACTATACGGCGGATGACTCATCAAATCGACGTTTTGAATTCTCAAAAAGTCACTTGTTTCAGCCGATGTGTAAGAGTTCGTATTGTCGTGGTGGAGAATGATCCGTCTTCGGCGGTTGGTTTTCCTTATTTCTCCGAGGACTTGTGGCAAACAAATGGTTGTGTGCCATTCAGAATTGACCGTTCTACGTTGCACCAATGGTACGGTTGAGATATGTCCAGTTTTTCCGAAAAAAACAGGCGACCATTTGCTTCCAAGTGCTTCGAGCACGAACGACTTTTGTTGGGTTTGGCTCGCCTTGGAAGACCTACACAGTCGACTGCTGTTTACTATCGGGCTCATACGAGTAGATCCACGATTCGTCACCTGTCACGATGTCATACACATGTTTTGAAGCACCGCGATCTAATGTTTTGAGAATTTCTTGCGAATAATTGACACGAGCTTGTTTTTGAGGATTGTCAAATTCTGTGGGATCCAACGCGAACAAATTTTTTGTACGGCCAAATGTTCGTGCAATATTGAATGTATGCTGATCCCACTAATGTCCAAGGACACCTCAATCTCGCGATAAGTCACATGACGATCTTGCAGTATCAGTTCACGCACCGCATGAATGTTTTTCGGAACAACAACCGATTTTGGACGACCTTCACGAAATTCATCGTTGAGCGAATACGGCCACGATTGAATTCGATAAACCATCGATAAACACTGGTCCTTGATGGTGCATAGTCGCCAAAAATCGAATTAAGTTCATCGATACACTGTTGTTGAGTTAATCCACGTCGAAAGTTGTAAAAAAATAATAGCATGAAAATGTTTATTATTTAATTCCATTTTTTGGCCGATATGCATTTTCAAGTTACTGTAAACAACACAAACAGCGCTCGTACGTCAAAACGTTCCGAGTACGTATACCGTCAAAAATGTCAAACTTTACGACAGAGACGTCAGTTGCCAGATGGGAGCACTAAAGTTGCCCAATCCCGAAATATAAAAGGCAACCCTCGTATACCTTTGACATGTTACCTTTATTTGTTGTTTCTTATGTCGATTTATTATCGCGCATAACGGGGAGTACAATGCAAGGTCATACTTTGTACGTTGTTTTTGTTTTGATTGAGCGAGATCTATGACGCAGTTTTCCAAACATCTCTGCACTGAAGCTCTTAACTTATTGTACACCCTAACTAGGAATTTTGCCCGAGGTAGTGATTTTTAACGTTTTTTGTACGTCATTTCTAGAAACATTTTTACGCTAATATTAAAGTTGGTGTCCACTTCCGTTGAACACGTGATTAGTGGTATTTATTGAATGGTATTAAAAAAATGGTTGATGTACAAATTGGGAGTTTTTGATCCAAATTCCGAGAGAGGAAGTTCTGTTCATAAAAATGCAACTAAATACACAATCAAATACTAGAAGAAGAAAACACGCTACAATCCACGCTGCCATCGTACAGTTACAGGATATTGTAAACTACAACATCACGTAAATGACGTAATTTTTAGAATTATAATTTTCTTGGGGCTGAAATGCAATTTACGTATTTTGAAAATGAGAAGTGGTGGGTGTTACTTTTTTGAAAAGATTAAAAACTTTGCTGTCACTTATAAATATTGTTTACTAAAATACGACAACCTAAAGAAAATCACTGACAATTGTTCTACCTACAACAGCTGGTTGCTTGTTTTGATTTGTACTCTGTTACCATATTTCTAACATAATGTTGGAGTAACAGATCTAACCTATGTTGTTGTTGTTTGATTGGGCGAGAGCTATGACGCGGTTGTCCACTTAGGCGATATTTGGTCCATTGTACACCCTAACTATAACCTTACCGGACACTTAGTCGGTTCGTGCAGCATGAACGTTTTGTTCAGTTTGGTGTACAACCAAGGTTACTCTCAAACCCTTTGCATTCAACACAACTTGTCGACGTATTTATTTTTTTGTTCTGTCAGCACTTCTTACTATGTCTTAAGGTGATACCACACACATCAAGTATTGTTGCATTGATACCAGACAGAGTGAGAAGAAACGACGCAACTTCTGTTTGTACACCAAGCCGAGGCAAGACGTTAGCTGCACACGCCTTGCGACAAGAACACATTAACTTACCCACGGTGGGTGCGTCAGGGCAATATTCTGCGTCTTTAAATACTTGCTGATGGCCATAAGTTCTTTAAAGTTGGGTCCCCACCGATGTAACATTTTGTGGACGTACTGATTGTAAGCGGTAAATCTCATATCGTCAGCAACCTTGCATTCAGGCTTGAAAGTGCTTGGGGGAACAATCCGGCATATGCCGAACTTCTCGGCTCGCGGTCTGATTTTCTCAATGTACTCCAGAGGATCCTGGAATTCCTTATCATTGGGATGAAACACGGGCGCTTCGAGCAACATCGCGGGGCTTTGACTAGAAGGAAATTCGGTGGCATTTACAGGGTTGCAGAATTCCAGGGGGCGAATGCGTGTTTTCATGTGTGGCCTCTTGGTAACTTTGGTGCTGGACGAGGAACTGGCACTTGGAGAGCTCGGGACTTTGTATTTGAATTCTTCCGAGTTTTCGGACATCCGATCGCAAGACTTTCCGCCTTTCAGAAAGGACTTTGAAGAGTTTTCTATATTTTTTGATTTCTGGACCGTCGTCATTGGAGGATACATGGGTGTGGACGTCGCCACAGGCTTTTCCATTAATTTCTGGGCGCCTACGGGTGTATGGGTAACTAGCTTGGCGCTCATAACGACCCGCTGATTTGGCCCGTAAGCACCTTTTGTACCCAATTTGACAGCAACGCCTTGAATTAGTTGCGAGGAAGACTGTTTGCCGGGTTGAAGAGGAATGTAAAATAATTGTTCGCCGTCTTCTGCATGTGAACTCTCCGGATTTATGGGTTCGGGAAAAACGTCAGTGGTGGACTCTAGATCGAGTTGCACGGCAATGGAGGTACTGTTGTTTGATTCATCCGTTGATAACATAAGCGAAACTTCTTGTTTGTTTGGATTTTTGGCGGGTTCATGTTTTACAACTGGCGGGAGCCGGAATTTGCCTTTGGAGGTTTCTTCATACTTCGAAGAGTCTTCCGATCGCGAAGTAGCAGTGCTGGAAGGTCTTCGCGCGGGTCTCCTGAACGGCGTACTGATAACATCTTCGTTGTCTGCTTCAAAAGCGTATACGCTGCTTTCGTTGCTTGCGGAAAACGCGTTAACATTTGGGACGGGAATTTTTCGTTCCTTTCGAAAAATGGTTTTGCGTTCTGTAGCCGGTTTGGACATTGATTGGGAATTTTGAAGTTGCGGGTCTTTGCTGCTAACTATTGGCTCGGTTTTTGCAATAACGATTGGTTTGACTACAGGCTCAATTTTGATCTCTAATTTTTCGGTTTTTTCTACGATTTCAATTTTTTTTGGAATATCTTCCTCTACTTTGGTCGGTAAATTGATCAACATAGCTTCCATTGGGTTCTTTTCATCAAAATTTTCTTTCTTGATGCTGCTTCCCGCCATTGCACTGTCCTTCAACCATTTTTCAATTTGTTCTGTGGACATGTTAACTTTACCTTTTCCAAATCTTTTATCAACATCCTTGCATAAAAGATCGGCGGATGGCGTAGGCGGGCATTTCGTCTCTTGCACCTTCGCGTTTTTAGTTTGCTTCGGATTTTCGCTCTTTACGAAACCATGAAAAAATTTATCCTCATCTTCTGATGACGAAAACAGCGGCAAGTAATTTTGAGGTCTCTTGGTGCATTCCCGTTTCGGTTTGCCAGCGAGAATGAGCGAAGACTGATCGTCTTCGGATTTTTTCTTATCTATTTTCGTGTCTTTCTTTGTTTGCTTTGGTGTGCTCTCTTTTTTGTTTAGCACCGTTTCTTTTGGGTCTCCTTCTACTGATTTTCTCTTCAGGACATTCTTAACAGGCTTTGTAGTGGGTTTTTCTTCCGTACTGCCGACGGTGGGTGTTTTTTCTACCATTAGCGCCTTGTCGGAACTTTCATTTTGCTTTAATTTGGCCTGGGTTAATTTAGAGAGCGGCTCTTCATCCGAATCACTGAAACTATTATCCAATTTTGCCGTAGATTTAGCCAATTTCTTGTTCTTAATGTTTTTTATTCTTTTTTCGCTTGTTTTCGAAGTTGTGGACTCATCAGACTCGCTATCGCTCTCTTCATTTCCTTGTGACCGTGTTTTGACAAAAGTTTTTGGTTTTTTACTTTCAGGTTTTGTTGGTACATTAGTCACGGGCGCCTCGGTGGGGTGTTTTGAGATTTTCTCTTCGTTTCGAACACTCTCTGCATCTTGCACTGGTTCTTCCGAATCACTAGAACTGATGTCCAACAATGGTTTACTGTGCTGTAATGAACCTCTGGTTGTGCGTTTGACAGCTTCCACTACTGGTTTAATTTTTGGCACACTTTCAGTCTTTTTAGGATTGGTTTTCTTAACGGAAGAATCCGAATCCGAAAAAAGGTCCGATTTGGATTTAATTTTTGGTAGTTCCTTCTTTTGTGATTTTTCCATAATTGATTCTGCCTCCTTTGGAAACTTTTTACTTTTAGTAACTTCATCAGGTTTAGGCTTTTTCATACAGGACTCTTCTGGTTCATTTGCTGGATTTTCCGATGCGTCGGCTTTCTTAGTTTTATTATTATCTTTATTTTTATCTTTCTTATCTTCGCTGTTTGAAGGTTTCGCGTTAACTTCCCCCCCGCCTTCAATATTCTTAGATTTGGCTCTAGCTTTAAGCTCGTTTTCCCTTTGCTCTGTTTTGCGGACATTCGGAAGTTCCGGAAAACTGTCTATTGAAATGCTGTCGTCATCAATGTCGCCCTCATTGACGAGTTTATGCCCGAGGATTTCCATGTAAATGGCAGCCGCTTCCTTGGTTTTTCTAGATGGTCTTTGAGAGACTTTGGGCTCTTCCGGAACCTCGACTTTGTTGGTTTTTTTCTTTAACTCTTTAATTTCTGTGGGAATTTCGGGTTTTACATTTTTCTTTTTCACGTCCTTGTCTACAGGAATTTCGGGTTTTACATTTTTCTTTTTCACGTCCTTGTCTACAGGAATTTCGGGTTTTACATTTTTCTTTTTCACGTCGTAGTCTACAGGAATTTCGGGTTTTACATTTTTCTTTTTCACGTCGTTGTCTACAGGAATTTTGGGTTTTTTATTTTCTTCGATTTTATCGGATTTACTTTCAATACTAATTTCAAGTTTTGGTCTTTCTGGAGCTTCCGGTTTCTTAATTTCTGCACAGACTTCGGATTTTTTCTTTTCCAAAGACTCATCTGGGTTATCTGGCATTTTCTTTTCTGTAACCTCAATTTTCTCAGATTTTCTTTTTTCAGAAACTTCAGGCTTGTCGGGTGGTTTGTTTTCAGATATTTCAAGTTTACTAGATTTCTGTTTTGACTCTTTTCCCCCTTCAGTTACAATTTTATCGACAATTTTGTTTTCTACTTCAGGTTTGTTGGGTTTCTTTTTTGCTTCTTTTTCTGTGACAATTTCTGCCTTAGCAATTTTTTTCTTGTCTGTCACAGGTTCAGTTTTGTCGGATTTTTTCTTCAATTCTTTATCAGTTTCCAGTTTTTCTGGTTTTTTCTTTTCTGGCTCCAATTTATCTGATTTTCTTTTCAAACCCTTCTCTGGAGGATTTTGTGGCTGGTCGGAGGTTTTCTTTGATTCTCTCAAATCAGGTTTTTCTGGTTTTTTCTTTGCTTCTACAGCAGCTTCAGGTTTGCTAAGTTTCTTTTTTGTATCTTTTTCTGCTGTGGTTTCTGGTTTCTTCCTTAAATCTTTTTCTAATTTTTCTGGAGCTTTTTTCGCATCCTTTTCTATAGAAACTTCTAGCTTTTTCTTTGCTTCTTCTTTTTTCAATTTTTCCTCCATAATCTTCTGGGTCCTGGGGCTCACAATTTTCTCTTCCGGAACTTCTGGTTTTTCGAGTTTTTGATTTCTTGTAACTTTAGGTTTATCTTCCTTTTGTTTCTGTTTTGATAGATGATGTTTTGGCGGTGTTAACTTAACAAAAGGCGTCTTTGAAGGCAGAGTCCTTGAAATATGTATTTTACGCTTTATGGTTTGTTCTCTTGTTGATGAAAGCAATGGGCGGCTTGCTCTGGTAACTCTAGAAAATAAAATTGAAACATTTGTATTGAAAATGGTGTTATTTTAAAATTGGGAATTATATTTCTGGAACTATTATGATATTTTTTCATTCTCTTTTAAACTACATAAATAGTTTATATATATATATATATATATAAATATACAGGGTGATCCATTAGCTTGTTTACAAATGTTGGTAATGAAAACTATATGTAATTGCATGAAGAAATGTTCTTATGAATGCAGGTTCTATCTTTCTTTGTTGAGAGTTAAGATTATTTAATTTAGATTAGATAATTTATTCTGCTTACACAGCTGATCTACCACAAGGGAATTACACCTCCTATTCGTATCCCTCACTAAGGCATATGACAATGTGCCAGTGTGCAAACTGTGGGAAGTCTTAGAAAGAAGTTCGATAAACATCACTCTCGTGAAAACAATTCAACATTTGTATCATAACTCAACATCTCAAATTAAAAACGGTAATGAACTTTCGACGCCATTCTTAGTAACGAAAGGGCTACGACAAGGGTGCTGCATTTCATCTACATTGTTCAAAATATATCTGAACTCAGCACTACAACAATGGAGAAGAAAATGCCAAGGAATGGGAATCCCGATCTTGGACGATACAACGATATATACCCTACATTTTGCAGATGACCAGGTGGTAATGGCACACGATAGAGAAGATCTAGAGTACATGTGCCGAAAACTTAAAGAAGAATACCAGAAGTGGGGCCTGGAGATGAATATGTAAAAGACCAAATATTTATGCGTGGAAGGAACACCAGCAAATCTCCAATTAGAAAATAATGAGACTATCCAAGCCTGGGAAGAGTATGTATACCTAGGAGTTACAATAGACTAACTGGAAAATACGACAGGGAAATTAGAGAAAAAATAATCAAAGGGAAGAAAATAGTAGGAGCACTAAATCCCATTCTCTGGCAAAAAAACATATCAAAAAAGAATATATAATACCAATATATATAACACTATCCTAAAAAGTGTTATGACCTATGGTTGCGAGGTTTGACAAATAAACAACAAAGAAAAGAAACTTCTCGCCGCAGAGATGGACCATTGGCGACGATCAGCAGGAATATCGCGTCTGGATAGAATCAGAAATGAACAAGTGAGGTAAATAATGAAAATAGAAAATACAATTATTTACGACATACGCCAAAAACAACTCGTATGGTATGGACACGTTCAGCGTCTGGACGAACATCGGATACCCAAGCAAATAATGCAATGGACGCCGAGTGAGAGAAGATGGGGAAGACCAAGGAATACCCTGAAAGGAGACATAAAACGAGCAATGCCAGAAAGACAACTACAGAAACGAGACTGGCCAGATAGAAGGAAGTGGAAAGTAAAAACCGGAAAGCGTAGTCAAACACTCTAAAACCGGGAACATATACACTGCGGTCCATAAGTAACGGATAAATTCATTTTCTGCGTAATTTACAATTTATGAGTAAAATCCTGAAACACGTCAATTTTTAATTCTAAAGTGACATTTTTTAAGCATAATTTTATACCTCCCCCTTCAACACCCTTGGAGTGGCAGCAATCCCTTTAAAAATTTTAAATGGAAGAGGGTGCAAGTGATAGCTCATTTAAAAGGGTTTTTAATTCTCTATCCAGCAATATACGGTTTTTTGAATTTTATATATTCTTCATCAAGAAAATTAAATTACAAAATTTTAACATGTATTTGAAATGTATACAATCAAGTGTATCCTAAACTATGCCTATGTGCCAAATATCTGCCAAATCTGACTTTTCGAATTGATTTTGTGTCATAAGTTTTGAATTTAAATGTATCGTTACCGGCGCCGGTAGCTCGGATAGGTTGGCCGTATGCCTTTCACGCAGCTGTCCCGGGTTCGAATCCGGAAGCCGAGGTAGGTGTTTTTTTTCTGAGCGATAAAAAATGCTAAAACGGCCCTTGTTCTCGGATAGCAAGTAAAATCGTAGGCCCCGTGTCCAAGTGTTGTTGGGCACGTCAAAAGAACCCTCAAACAGGCTAAATTTCCAGATGTGGTAGGATCGCTCCCTGGCGTCGGTGGTTAGCCATAGTAGCAGAAATAGGCCGACGTTAAATAAAAAATAAAACAAACAAATGTATCGTTTTTTCTGATACGCAGGTGGCAAAATACCCAACAAAAGGAAAGAATTAAAAAGGGTTTCTTTTTATATATCAGAAAAAATTATACATTTAAATGTATTTATTTGCTACATCTGTGCAAACTATTCTAGTTATTTATCGCTGATTGTCAAGTTGATCATTATTTTAACAATGAGTCTTTCGGTTATCCAAAAAATAAAAATTTTGATATTATTAGGATGTGGTGACAAAACAAGAACGCAGAATCAGGTATGCGAAATCTTCAATACTAAGTATCCTGACCGTCGCATTTATCAGTCTACGGTTAGTAGAATAGAAAACAAATTGAACATTTGGGCTGGAATTATAAATTCTCAAATTATCGGACCATATTTCTTTGACAGCACATAACTGGCGCGCAATACTAGGATTTCTTGCAAAATTTCTTAGTTCCAGAATTAAGAATACTTTTCCCAGATGATGACAACCCTAATGAAATTGATAGAAATATTTGGTATCAGCAGGACGGAGCTACACCACATTTTGCATTGGAAGTAAGAACCTATCTCAATCAAGTTTTTCCTAATAGGTAGATCGGTAGACGCGGTGAAATTGAGTGGCCTGTCCGTTCTCCCGATTTGACCCCGCTTTACTATTTCTTATGGGGATATTTAAAATCTAAAGTCTACTACAACAGACCAAATAACAACGATAGTTTAAAAGACAAAATAAGGCAGAAAATTAATCAAATCACCCCGGAAATGACATAAAATGTTTTAAAAGAATTTCAGCAACGCCTCCATTATTGTCAAGACGCAACGAGTGCCCAGTTTGAACAAGTCATTTAAAATGTTTCATGTTCTTTTGTTTACTTAGGGACATTAAAAATGTAATATTTTTCAATTAAAAATTTAGAGAAATTCAAAAAACCTTATATTGCTGGATAGAGAATTAAAAACCCTTTCAAATGAGCTATCACACGCACCCTCGTACCATTTAAAAATTTTAAAGGGGTTGCAGTCATATTGTCCGATGGGTTTTATGTCCGGGGGGTTTTATGAACAGGGTGTTTTTTGTCTGGGGGTTTTATGTCCGGGGTTTTTTGTCCGGGGGTTTTTTGTTCTGGATTCCTTTCGGAATTGCAAAAATACCCTCGTTCCCTACAGCCACTGTGATCTCCAAGAATGTGGATTGGACCATTTAATATGTCTAATTCCAGTTGTTATTTTTTTGTGGTACCGAGACGTCTTCATTCTTTCTATATTCAATAGCTTTGGTAATTGCGCTTCTGAATCTGGGAAGATTGTTGGAAACTACAGTTTTTAATATGGTATTTTGAAACGGTGTTTCGAAAACATCCCTTAATTTATGTAGGTAGTTTCTTAGAATATCATTTTTGCTTTCTATTTTCGGTATCATAGTAGAGGGACCATGAGGCATACACTCTACCAGTTTTCTGTAGACACTACTATCGCCATCGGCCACTAATTTAATATATTTTAGGCAATACATTTCAACCAATTTTTGAAATCCCACGACTATAATGCCGGCCTCTATTACTGTTGATGGTCTGGACCAATTGTTGCTGATACCGCACATAAATTAACGTCCATTTGAGTATTTTCTTTACTTTCCGTAGAAACGGAGTTAATTGTAATACAAACACCACATTTTAAAACTGAAAAAAGATAAAAATTCTTTTCGCGTTTCTTTAATAACATCAAAATCAAAATAGGAACATCCAAAACCTTCGTGTCGTAAGAATTTTAATTCTTTAAACAAATTACCTATATCAATAATGCGGCGGCCTGTGGGATGGAGCAAACAAAGAAACCAGAACCATAAACTGTTAAATTGATTTAGGCTATAAAAAATACAAAATTCAGAGGAGTTTAAAAAATCAATGGCAGTAACCAGAACGTCCAAAACCAACACAATGTTTCAAATTAGACGGAGCAAACAAAGAAACCAGAACCATAAACTGTTAATTTGATTTAGGCTCACAAAAATGCAAAATTCAGAGGAGTTTAACAAAACCTAAAATTATCACAACAACGCACTAAACCCATACAATAATTAGACACTTCAAAAATGATGAAAATCGATAAAAATAGCTTCTATTAGTTATAAAAATAACTGAAAGCGTAGCTACACAAAATCCGTCCTAATGCAACAAACAATAGTAACAGAACAGTGCAATTATTATTCTTTGTAATTTTCTAATTTAAATAACGCTACTCACACGCAAATAAACACAAATTGTTATTTGCCTATGATCTACTCGACCGGTAGGCGGCTATTACTCATGCCTCTAAGCCCATTAGGTAGTGACGATTGTTTTGATTCTTATTAATATTCTTTCGTGTACGTTGTTATTATAGGCAGGTAGACGATGAGTTTTGGGTTGCATACGATTTTCTACTTGAAAATCGAAATTTTTCCTAGCTAAAGACCAGCCTTAAAATATTTTTTTTTTCAATGTCAGTATTTCAAAATTAGCAAATAGCTGGAAAAACCTTAAAGAGGAAGCATCAAACCTTCACTACAACAACTAAGTTTGGAAAAACTTTTATCCAAAGTGAAAAGCTTAATATTCAAATTATTAGCGACCTTAAAGTGTCCAAGATTGGTGCCACTACCCTGTTTTTGCTCTTTTCAATCTACATTTAATTAGTTATAATAATTTTAGGCTTCATGCATTTCTGTTCCTTACAAATTTTGAGAAGAGGAAGAAGGCTAAATAGCCTAACTCTAAAGAATATTGTGTTGGGAATAAAGTAAACCACCCTGTATAGCACAATGAATATCATTTTTCTCCTTGTAATTAGCATTAAATTAGAGTAGAGTTAATTTTGCACTTTCTGCTTTCTACGGATTTTAATAATAAAGAATTTGTTTGGCAAATAAAATCTAAGACTGAGTATATGTTGTAGGATTACTAATTTAATTTATCTCTCTTTTAATCAACATTTAATTATTACAACTGATAAATAAGGCTTCAGGTATTTTTGTCCTTAATATATTTTGAAAACCTAAGAAGTTTTTTGATTGGGTATAATATAGGAGAGACCCTGTACAAGTAAATATTGTAAGAATTACTGAATCTTCTTTTCCCCTTTCAACCTGCATTAAATTAGAGCAACGAATCTAATGCTTCTAGCATTTTTAACAAAATTTGAATTTTTGGATTGAAATCACGCTCACCATGTTTATCTAGGAAAAATATTTCCTTCATTTTAACCCGTGTTTAATTACAACAACCGACTGAACGCTTCAAGCACTTTCGTTTTGACCAAATGTTGAATAATAAGCAAGGCCTTACTTTTAATAACTCTTCAGAAATAAATTTTCATGTACCTTATCTCTATGGGTTTCTTAGAGGCTCCTGCACCCTTTTTAACGACCTTTGGTAAGGGAACCTTATTGCTGGGCTTAACAACCTTCACTGTCTTCACCAAGGGCTGGTCATCATCGGAAGAAAACTCGGAAGAGGTCTCTTTCTTCTTCTTCGCCTCAGCCTTTGTCCCTTCTGGCTTCTTCGCGATTTTAGTGGGTTTCTTCTTCTTCGGCTTGGTTATCGTCAACTCCCGCTGAATAAACCTGCCCCTGAAGCTCCTCAAGCACATTCTCTTTTGAATTTGTGTCCGTAAAGGCGAACTAATAGTTGCCCTCAAGGGGGTTTTTATTGAAGACCTTGTGGTAACCCTAACATGCTTCGTGGCCACAATTTTCACTCTTGTTTTTTGTGTGAGGCTCTTCTTCGTGGTGGTTTCACTTTTGGTCACCGACCGAGTTCGAACCAAGCTTTTGCTGGTGGTTTTTTCCGATAGTTTACTAATTGTGACGGCACGAATCTTTGCCATTTTTTGTTCCTGGTATTTCCTACGTAGGGCTTGCAATGCAAGCGCATGCCTTCGTTTCTTATCCATATGCTTGCTGACAAGGATAGGGTCCGCACGTTTGCGCACCCCAAAGGCTATGAAAGGTCGTTCACTTGTCCCGGCTGTAGCTTTTGCACTAATGTTAGCAAGTGGGGGGCAAATATCAATTGGTTCATGCTTTAAAGGCTGTGTATGCTCCCTGGAGTCTACAGGTGCAGTATTAAAGAAGTTCAAGTTGGGGGGCAACATTGTTGTGCCCCGGAAACAAAGGAATGTGAGGAAATCTTCTGTGTGGGGCCTGTTCATGGGGAGCAGCTCTTGGGGCTCTGGGAGAACATCAGGTCTCAGCTTCTCCTGCTTTTCAATCTCTTTAACTGGCGTTATAACTGGACTGCTTACATTTGACCCTTGTGCAAATTTACGTTGTGCATGCACTTTTGTTCTGAATTAAATAAAAGCTTTGTAAGTATTGGAAGGAAGTTCTTATGCTAATTACGTACCTTTTAGGGCCATCATCGAGTAAGCTGCAGTTGGAAGCGGTTTCTTTGCGTTTTCGTTTGATCTCTCTACGGTTAATAACCATGTCGACTGTGTTTTCTGTTGCACAAAAGTATTAAGGCCTGTAGGAGTTAGAAAAAACGTTTAAAAGGGCGAAGCAAAACACATTTTTTCAAGATTTATTTCATTATGGTCACTACAAACTTCTGCAACCAACACTACACCGATATTTTAAAAATAAACACATATTTAACACGGAGCTGTTCAAACGGCTTGTACATTTTCAAAATCGCATGTAAAATTTTAAATTTTACTATTTATTATTAGAGCTTTGTTCTAATATAACCTCGATTTGGTTTGAGTTCGGTAAACTACGGTTACCGGCTTGGACCTCTTTCTGCAGGGCCCTGTAAGTGGTGCGAATCAAGGCTATGTTCTGTTTCGGTTCTATTTCGTAAAACATTTACAGATAGCACTAAATATTAGCTAAAATTTTAAAAATAATTTGCAAAATTATATATTATTTAATTTTTACAATTAAGTACTTATCCCATGAGCTGCATTAATACTTAACCTTAAATGTTATGTTTATTTAGGCTTTTAATAAATACAACTGGTTATTTAGAGTATTTTGGGGGGATTGAAAGTAGAAATAATAAATACACACTTTAAAACTAAATTGTAATGTAGGAACCGCGAAATATGATTATAGATTCTGAATTTTTTCTAATATTTATTTCACTAAAATTGATTGCATTCATTAAGCAATATGTTGAATAAGTATTATGAATATGATTATAATTTATAAATTAAAATAATAATTGTGTTAATAAATATTAAGTATTATTTAAAAAATAACTTTTCATACAACGAACAGTTTGTATTATACTTTACATTTTCAAAGGTCTCAAAATTTATTTAAGTTTGTTACAAGGTAGTACATATCTACATTCAATAATTTGAATAAGTAGTACCTACCATTGATTAAAGAAATCATTGATTAAAGAAGTACACAGTTAATGCAATGTAGAAAGTTCCCTAAATGCACTTTTTAATACTTGAATTAACAGAAATGTGAAGTTAGATAATATCATGATATCCATTATTTACTTACTTGTTTTTTTGGATTCATAAAGTTTGTTCTTATAAGAAGCTAGTGGGTGGTCTCTAGATTAATTAGTATATTTTTTTGTAATTATTTTACTAAAGCAAACTAAACTATAATCTATTCACGATTGATTTGCCATCCAACAGGCTGTGGAAATCTGGGGGAATGTGTGGTATCATTGAAATTTGTCAATTAATTAAGTTGGTTTATGCTAGTTTTTCTTGATGGAGGTTATGTTTTTTTGAAAGCAAGCAATGTTGCCAGTGGAGCTTGTTTGTTGATTTAACGTCCGCCTATTGCTGCTCAATATTGGTTCATAATACTTAGATATAATAACGATTTCATTATAAATAAAATAATAACTATAATTTAAATGTTGTCGTAACACATACCAAATACATATTGCTGTTCTTTTTACACGAGAATTCTGAACTCAAATCGAATGTATACAGAGCATATTCCACGCCATTCTTTGTTGTCCTATATTTAGGTCTTGCAGCAAATTAAGAAGAATTAACGTCCATGCCGCTCATGTTTCAAATTGATATTATGGTAGTCCAGTGGTTGACTGTTTGCCTCTGGTGCTAAGAGACCCAAGTTCGTATTCCACTGAGGCCAGTGTTTTTCTCGGACGAGATGAACACTGCAAAAACACTCATTCACAATTTAAATGTCATAAGAATATCCCCTACCCTATTCCACCTTCATGCTATCACTAGAAGTATCTGAATCATCGGCACCCTCCGATTCTGAATCAGATTCCCCAATTGAAATAATGAAAGGAGGAATATTTTCAAACGATAGATTTCCCATATGTTTTGTCCAGTCTTCCGAAATAAGTTTTCCACAATGCTCACAGAAATTTTGCCACATGCCGGGGGTACATTTTGAAAGAGCCTTACGCCATAAATTTTCATCCTTGTCTTTCGATTTTGGCTGCGAATTTATGTATTGTAATAGGTCTTACAAAACCCTCACGCCATTTCAATTGGGTTGTATTGACAATGGTATCTAGGCAATCGAAGAACTTCATAGTTGCGCTTTTTCAAAATTTCGTGAGTTACGTATCTTTCATTTCCGTCTGCTCTAAAAGGTTTAATTAACTCCTAAAGGTTTTTCTTAGTAATTTTGCCCTGTATTTCGACATTGTTGTGGTTAACCAACCATTCCTGCAATACACCTTTTTTGCAAGAAAATGTGGGCGGCTTGTCAAACTGCACTGAATGATATGGTGCGTTGTCCATAACCACGACAAATTTTCCTTGCAACTTGTCCAAAGCAGGAATCAGCTGATTAACCAACCAATTTTGAAAAATTTCCCCATTCATAGTTTTATGATAGTCCCTGTCGTTGTTCTTTGAGTCTAGTAACATGTCGCACCCTTCCGAAAAGTCTAAATTACATCCCGCATTCAAAATCGTGAACCTGTTCCCCTCACTTTTAATTTTGGTTAGGTTACTTTTAAGATCGGTTTCGTGTACCCATTGACGACTCGCGGATCCATTTTGTTAGATCCACGTTTCGTCTAGATACACGAATGTCACATTTTCACTAGAATTTTTATATTGGAGAAATTGTCTCAAAAATATATTTTTGGATGCAACGACGTGTTTTTGTTCACATAAAATTTTGCATCCATTCACCATTTGGTGTTTGTAACCCATTGATTTAATAATTTTGAATAAAGTAGTCCTGCCCCCCTTGTATTCCAAATTTTCGCGAGAGTCAGCCAAGAGTTTGTCGAGAGTAAAATGTTCATTCTTCAGATGATACTGCCAAATTTGTAGTTGCAAATCTTTTCTAAACGTGTAATTTAAGAAAACGTCCGTCTTAGCCCGTTTACTACAAATGGATGATTTCAAAACGTCCTGTCCTTGTGATAAAATGTCCCTTATAGAACGCTCCAACACCTAAAATTATAAGTAATACCCCAAATATATCAATTAATCTACAGTAGAACCTGTCTAAAGTGACCACCCAAGGGACTGGTACAAAATGGTCACTTTAAGCAGGTGGTCAGTTTATAGAAAATTAAATTCCTAGTAGCTCATTCAATTTTTCTGATACACGCAAAATAAAACGATAAACTTATAGATGGTGATACATATATCTACTAAATTACATAAACGTGTTGACATAAATATGTACATACATATGTATGTACAGACGTAGGTGCTACTACTGCTACATCTCAGACAAATAAACTATTGTTTAAAAAAACTTTCCAAAGTTCTTTGTTTACTACTACTTAATAGTTTTTCACAAATTAGTTCACTCATTTTCCCCTTTGCTTGATAAATTGGAGCCAATATCTCCATTAAGTGCAGTTTATTACCTTAACCATTTTCAAGGGACAAGGATTATTGGGCGTTCCGCGAATTGCTGGAATCTGATAAACTAACACTTCAAGATGAATGTTCATGGCCTTTTTAGCACTTTACTCGCAGAAAGTAAAATTAAAAACAGAATGATTTCTGACTGAAGGAACCTTTAAATAGGAATGCAAGGATTAACGTTCATAACATTCTAATCGTTAACTAAAGCTACCCCAGAAGTGAATCGTTACAATCATTTTTCAGAAAACTCCATCATTAGGATTGTAATGTACTGTAGTGCTCGTTCATCTAGTTAGTGGGGCTGTTAATGTTTTTCATTTTTATTTTGTTTACATGGTTACATAATTCCATAATCTTATACAGACGTAAATAAATCTTGCTCTCCAATTTTCTCTTCTGATTCGAATTAATTTGGTGCTCAGACCTTCAATAAGATCCAAGCCCCATAGTACCAATGACGTAAAATCCTGCATTTTAATTGTATTAAGGAATGCCAGGCTTCAACCTTGAA